>MPUH01001298.1:0-18995 GCA_001970955.1 Stentor coeruleus | reverse complement strand
AAATAGAACTTACGGAATCTATATGCACAATTTGCTATCATCAAATCATAATTTAAAACTTAAAATCTTGTATTACTTTTAGTTATTCTTTAAAAATATTATAATTTTTCCCAATGTATTCTTGCAACACTCTCCCAAAAATTTGTCAAGTGTTCAAATATTGCAGTCATTCACTAAAAAAAATTTGATTGGAATAACTTGAAATAAATGTGATTTTCTATAATTTTGACCTTGCCCTAAAGGAAAAGTTTATCTTTATAATCACGCATTTTCGTTTTAAAATTCAATTTTGCTAAGTAGATATCATTAGTATTATTCTGCGAAAATTTTATTAATGTTTAAAATCCAAGTAAGTCATAAAAACCAAAAAAAATATTTCTTAACACCTTAATTAATATAAGTCTTAAAGTAATATTAACTAATATAATCAACAAAGTCAATCATCATAATAAGTTAATACTAATAAATGCATAATAAAGCAATATATAATATTTGTTAATTGAATTGAGACACATATTTTCATAAATATATAATTAAGTTTATAAGGATGCCTTTAAGAGATTTGTTAGATATTCTAATATAAGACTGATCTAATATTTTGCTGTACTGCCAATAAAAACCTGAATATCAGTTAAAACTTAGATTTCTTTTTGAATTTCATTCTATATCAGTAATCTTACATATAATTTTAAATTTAAAACTTGAATTACTTAAAGTAATGCTTAACAAATAAATCTATAGCCATTATAATTATGTCTCAAGCAAATAATTCCAGGTATCCCCCAGCTTATGATCCGGAGATTGCTTCTTCAGCTCCTCCTTTACATAACGAATCTAGGATTGAAAGACAACCTTATTATGGATATCAAGAAGAATCTGTAGGGAATACTCCAAGACAATTCTATTGTCCTAATTGCAATAGGTTTAATTGGAGCAAAGTTTCTAATAAGTCTGGGTTGTTTACTTGGTTAATGTGCACATATCTATGCTTGATAGGCTGTTGGCTCTGTTGCTATTTGCCTTTTTGTATTAAAAAATGCCAAGACACTGTCCATTCTTGCGTAGTGTGTGATGAAAATTTTGCTATAGTCACTCCAATATAGAATTAGTTAATAATATTTAATTAAGCTAGTTAGCACACAGTGATAAATAAGGAATTACTATTAAAAAGTTATTGGATCAGAGAATAATGTTTTGATAGTGAAATAATATATTGGTAAATAAATGTTCTAGTTTCTTTATATCCAAAGTAGTTGTGGCAATTAAATATTTTGTTTAAAGTGATACTTTGCAAATTTATCAAAAAATAAAAGTTAANAATATTTTGTTTAAAGTGATACTTTGCAAATTTATCAAAAAATAAAAGTTAAAAGTGGTTTAAAACCATTAGTAAACTTAATTTTACTAAAAGCGTGCTGTAATTCAATTTTATTTGACTAGATCAGCATTTGCATTTAATTTTATTATAGATAAGATTTTAGTTATTTTTATCTTAGGAATTATAGTTTAACTTGTGTCTAGCCCTTATAATTTTGAAGTGAAATATTTCATACGTGAAATGACTTAGCCTATCCAATACTGTATGCAAATTTAATAGATAGTACTAAATTTATATTAGTTCAATACTATTCTAAATTAAATGTTTTGTGCTATAAAGAAAATATAAAAGCAAGCTAAATAAATCTATTCTTAATATAAGCAATTGAAGGTATACAAATTTTGGCATCATTTAATTATTATAAAGCCTTGCAAGCAGCACTCATGATCTTTTAAAGTTGCATCAACTACTAATAATTTTATGATTTTATTGTCAAAAAATGATTTTGAATTTCTTATCCATACAATCTTAAATATTGCATAAAGCTTTATATTAGTACCTTTCTAATAAGCATATCTCTTATTTTCACAAAAGCATTAATATTTAGCGAAACATTCTAAAAGCATATACTAGATTATAAACTACCTTTTTATAGCTTAATTTAATACTCTTACAAAAAACCCTTAAGTTTATCATATTTTATTATAAAATATAATTTTTTTATCCAATACAGTAAACACAATTCCTAATATTTCCTAAAATTAAATGACTATAGATCAAAATGTCTAATCCTATCCTAATATCAAAAAATCTATCTATAAAATACACTTTAAACTAAACATATATATTTATGATTTTTATTATAACGATTAATCACTTTGATTCATTAACAGTATTTTCAAGTTATATAAACTGCATTCGGGAATTGCAAAAATCTTGAATACTAGCTAAATCTTATAAATTTAATGGGAAAGTGCATTTCAAAAGAAAAAAGTCAGAAAAAAGAAGTTATTGTAAGAAATCGTAGAGAAGAGTCGATTTGCACACCTATCCAATCTGAAGGAGCGAGAAATGTTGTCTATGCAGGACCTAGGCCAGTGCTTTTGAAAAATATGGATAATGTTGAAACCCAAGTTGATTCAAGTCTTCAGAAATCCGGACGAATTTCTAATCGTTCCTCTCATGAGAATTCTATGAAAAAACCTGTACATAGTCGAAACCCATCAAAAATTTCAATAGACTTTGATCAGTTATCCAAACTGAAAATCGAACAGGAAATGCTATTACGTATTGGCAAAAGTCTACATGAATTAGGACGTTGTTATCAATGTTTAGATAACTTCACAAATAGTGTTGAATTACTTCAGTTAGCAGGAGAGATATATATGCACCTAAGTTTATATCCTGAGTTTAATTTGGCGACAGCAGACTTGCTTTTAGCGTATATTGCTAATGAGAATTTACAAAGAAAAATACCGATTGTTATAGAGCCTTTAGATGAAAGAACCTCACTTATATGTTCAACATTTAAATTCCTAAATGGTCAAGGGAAGGATCCAATTGTAACTAAGTATGGGGTAAAGGATTTTCAGTCGCTGAAAAAAGTAGCGAAAGAACTAGATACGTCTAGATTGGGAAATTCTTACATTGTTGATGCTTTACTTGACCTTGGACATTTGTTTAGAATCTGGCTTATGAGCCCGGCTGAGTCTTTAAATTTATATGAAGAAGGTGAGTTTATCGACCCTGACAATCATGAGATATATTTTTACAAAGGACTTTCATATAGAGCATTAGGTAATATTGAATTGGCAATTGATAGTTATGTTCAAGGAATAAACAAGCGAAGTAATTTCGCTGACTGTTATTTTAACCTTGGGAATATTTATCTTGAAGAGAAACAGGACCTTAAAGAAGCGGAGGCTTGCTATTTAAATGCTCTTTTTGCGTGTGAAAATGGGTACCAAGGACTGGTTTCAGTAGGGAAAATATGCAGTATGCTTGCGGAAGTGTATTTTTTTCAAGAGTGTCTTGAGAAAGCACTTGATGTTCTGTTTAAAGGCATTGGTGCTGATTTTTTATATATAGAAAATTTTAATAAAGCCTCACGCTTTGCACGATTACTGGAATTTGATAATCTAAGCTCATTATTAGGTGTTATCGGGATGATATTTAACGATCAGCCCTTTGGTGATCTTCCTGAAAGTATCGAAGCAAGTGCGATTTCTTATAAAAATGTACTTTTTGGGTCGATTGGAGAAATTCTCACTTTTGTTAAAAAAATGCCAAATCCTGATAAATTAAGCAAAAGTGAAAGAATTGCTGTAAAAAAATCTTTTAATAAAATCACTCCAGAGCAGGTCCAGAAACTTTTAGAGTTTTATGTTTATCTTGAAAAATTGTAAATACTATAGTATAAGTTGTTGATGAAATAATATTGCAAGATAATCTTTTGTTTTAAATTAATAGAAATATTATAGCTTCTCCAAAAAGAAATTAGTGTCTAAAATATGCAAATTAAATAAAAAGATTATTATGAAAATAAGAGAGTAATTTGCTCTATATATAAGACATTATAATCAGAATAATAATTTGTAACTTGCAATACTATCACATATCTTCAATATAATTATTTTATTTGTTTTCTGATTTGAAACTTAAATCAGAATACACAAAATTTTTATGTGAAATAATTTATGCCAAATATTGTTATATAATTGATTAAGAAATCTATCTAATAGTAAAATATATGAATTAAACGATATGCTTTAAATATAAATAATGAATAATTATACAGATTATTATAATATATATTATGGATCTCGAAGACTTATATGAGAAATTTAAGACTTCTGGGAATAGTTTCACACAAAGTATGCAGAGTCGGTTTCTTCGTGCAGGTTATGCGTACTATTCAGTTCTAAGTGGTGAGAATGCAGTTATATCAGCATCTGCTCATGAATATGGGAAATTCAAAGGCTTTTTGCTTTATGTTGGAGGTTTTGCCCCATTAACTTTGAATAAATATTTTATAAGGCGAGCAGTAGAAATCACAAGGAGCAATAGGAAAATTATTATCGTCCCTCTAGTTGGTATTACTCATGTTGTGACATCTGGACTTGGTGTTATTACTATGCTAGGAGCAATTCATCTCTGGAGAGGACTTCGTTCCATGTACTTCGCTAGTTATTTGGGAACTTTAGCATTTTTGATTGACGATCCTCACCACAAGATATATAAAGAGTCTAAAATAATGAGAAATACTCTATCTTAAATATTCAATATTTAATAATTAGTAAAAAAAGCAGTTAATATATGCTTATTCATAGATAATAATGTTTGGAAAAAGAAGATTGAACACATCTCTAGTCAAATCCTCTAAAAAAAATGAAACAAAGTCCAATCAATCCTTAACACCTGCCTTACTTACCAGAGTAAATGAGTCTCCAAAGGCTTATGCTGATAACAGCACCTTTAATTCTGACAAAATAAGCTCATATAATCCATATGTCATTTCCCCTATGATGACGAACTTTAATTCACTTATTCGCAGACAAACACCAATTAAAAGCCCTTGGTGTGATGGCTTGGCATTTATCCATAAAATTAAACCATCTGGTCCAAGAACCCAGGCTGCTAAAAAGTTTAGAGACCCAAGGACAACTTTTATGACCAAACAGAAGTTTTTTGATTATAAGCCTCGACTACTTTTTACATCTTTGAGAATAAGAGGCAAGTCTGATAAAAAAGTTGAACGGCCAATTCCTGTGAGTCCTGCAAAGCCAACTTATCAGAGAAGTATAAAAAGATATGTTCCAATTTATAGTCATGGTGAAAGCAAAGCTGAAACTATTGTGGCTGAAAAGTCGTTTACTTTTTATCATGAACCAGAAAGCATTACACAGATTAGCGGTTGGGATTAGAATGTATAATAAACAATTAAAGTGAATCAAAGTAATGAAATAAAAATTGTAAAAAAGTAAATATTTTATTACTCTTACAAGTATATAAACTTTTCATTATAATCTTCAAGCATTACTTCTCTGTATTACAATTATAAAGTATTTCTGTGAAATATCTTTTTATAATATTGTTTATTTTGCAATAATAACCTACATTTTTAATATTAATTTCTATTCAATTCATAATCCCTTATACCATAACTTATTATCAAAATCTTCATCAAGGCTTATTAAAAATTTTCTCCAAGCTAAAACAGAAGAAAACAACTAATCATACAAAACTCAACTTTGAAAACCATATTAACTAGACTAATTCCTTAATTACTCAGAAGTCTGATAGAGTTTTTTGTAGTAACCATTTGATATCTTCATGAGTTGATCATGAGTTCCAACCTCAACAATAGACCCTTTCTCAATAAGTATAATTTGGTCGTAATCTCTAATAGTCTTAAGTCTATGGGCAATCGCAATGATTGTGAATTTTTCATCTTTAATCGCCTTTTGTAAGTTAGATTCAGTAATAGTATCAAGTGCGCTTGTTGATTCATCAAAAACTAGAACCTTTGGTTTCCTTACAAGGGCTCTGGCAATTGCTACTCTCTGTTTCTGTCCACCACTGAGTCTATTTCCACGTAGCCCAACATCGCTGTCAAGTCCATATTTCTCAAGAACATCCAAAGCTTGAGCTTTAGTCAAAGCAGCAACAGCTTCTTCTCTTGTAACATCTTGTCTGGCAATCTGCATGTTGAAGAAAATGCTTCCTTTAAATAGAATCGGTTCCTGTCCGACCCAGCATACAGAATCTCTTAGATGCCTTATGTTATAAGATTTCAATGGCTTACCTTCAAGGAAAATTTCACCTGCAGTTGGATCATAAAACCTTAGTAAAAGTTGAGCTATTGTTGATTTACCAGACCCAGTTGTCCCGGTAATGCCTAAAGTTGTTCCAGCAGTGACGGTTAAATTGATATTTTTCAGGACGACAATATTCCTGTTCTCATACTGGAAGATCACATCTTTAAAGGTAAAGTTACCATGAATAGGGTCAACACAGCCTTCATTGGAATTAGCATTGATTTCAGGTTGGTAGTCAATAATTTCAAACATTTTCTTTGCGCTGTCAATACCACCATCAACATCAGGAATTAAAGCTCCGACAACCATAAAGCCCCATGATGAAAACATAATACAGAAGAACACAATAAGCATATCATCAAGGTCTAATTCACCTTCTCTTACTCTATAAGCTCCAAACCAAGCAATAACACCCCATACAAAGTATAGGACACAGTATCTAAAGCCAAACATAAACCCATTCATATGAGCTGATTTCATAACATTATCATTTTCGCTTTGAGTAGCTTCAGTGTACTTTTCATGGAATAAAACTTGTCTATTGAATGAATGCACGGTTTTGATATTTGTTAGAGCATCTGAAGCAATTGCTGATGTTTTCTTAAGGTCATTTGAAGCAAGTCCATTAACTTGAAGTAATTCTCCTTTAGCATTGGACACAACAATAAGTGGGACCATAGCAATAACAACAAGTGATAAAACAACATTATGCTGCATAGCAATGATAATACCTGCAGTTAATGATGAGACAACAAGTAATTGTAAGCCAAGAACAGGTCCACCAATATTAGAAACTTTTTCACAGTCACTGCCAAGCTTATAAGCTAAAGATGGAGGTGATGAGTCAGGCTTATCATAGAATTTCTGGTCATAGTATAATAAAGAGTTCAAACCTTGATATCTGAGATCATAAGTATATAGGGCTGAGATACGTGCAAGGGCTCCACAAAGAATAGTGAGTGAAAAGAGTATGACTACAGCTTCAATAATAAGGATGTACATGTTGGTTTTGGCATCTGCCACTATGTCGGAACCAATAAGTCCAAGCATTGTTGTTACATTGTCTGAGAACATGTAACCAAAGAGTGGGAAAGTTAGACCAGAAATCACTGAAGCTATAAGGGCAAGAACGAGCCAGGCCCAGTACTTTTTCATAATGCTCATGATTCTTCCCATAGTCTCACCATTTTTCTTTTCAATCACTTCAACTTCTTTGTATACTTCTTCTTCTTCTTGAACTATACCTTTGTGAAGAAGGCTTTGAACAGATTTAAGTGAATCGTCTTCAACTTTCTTCTGAATATTTAAAAGTCTAGTAAATGTTCCATTAGCTTCTAGTAATGATTCGTAAGTACCACTTTCAATAATACGCCCACGGTCAAGGACCATGATTTTTTTAGCATTTTTAATAGTGCTTAGTCTTTGGGCAACTATGATTGTTGTTCTACCTTTCATTACTTTGTCTAAGGTGACTTGGATTTTCTTTTCAGTGTTCATGTCAAGAGCACTGGTTGCTTCATCGAGTAAAAGGATTTTAGGTTTCTTAATCATAGCACGGGCTATAGCAATTCTTTGCTTTTGTCCTCCTGATAATTGTGAGCCTTTCAGTCCAACCCAGGTGTCGTATTTTTCAGGTAAGCTGTCAATGAACTCGTTAGCTTCAGCTTCTTTTGCTGCTGCTTCTACTTCTTTGTCCAAGGCGTAAACGTATCCCATTTTAATGTTTTCCTTAATGCTGCAGTTGAAAAGAATTGGTTCTTGGTTAACTAAGGCAATGAGTTCACGGATTGTAGATAAATCATATTCTCTAATATCAAGACCATCAATTTTGACTACTCCTGAAGTGGGGTAGTAAAATCCTTCAATAAGCTGAATAATGGTGCTCTTACCTGATCCAGTTTCTCCAACCAAAGCTAAACTATCTCCAGGTTTGACTGAAAGAGAAATTCCTTGTAAAATATTTATTTGTGGGTTTGAAGGATAGTTGAAGTATGCATCTTCAATATCAACTTGTCCTTTTAATCTAATAATTCTCTTGTTTCCATCCCACTTCTTACTTTTTTTAATAATCCTATCAACACGTGCAGCAGCAACTCTTCCTGCTTCAATGAACTGAACGCAAGGAACTGCAGTTCCCAAATAAAAACTTGACATAGCTGTGGCAAAGAAAATCATGACTACCTCTTTAGCTTCAATACTAGAAGTCATTCCCCAAATCTCAGGTTTCTCAACCATTAAATAAGCACTAATATAGAACAAAATTCCAGAAAAAGCAAAAAGCACCACAAAGAACACAGCCCAGCCAAAACCATGTAAAATTCCCATAAGAGTTGTGGACTTCTTCAAAGGTTCCAATTCCATTTGATAGTGTCTAGCCCTGTTTTCTTGTGCATTACAAGAAGCTACAGTTTTCACTCCTTCCAAACATTCTTCAGCAATACCTCCAGCCACTTTATACTTTTCTTGGCTTTCAATTGAGGCTTCAACTGAAGCTTTTTCTACAATAAATGCTGCACCAAGTTGGAATGGTAGCATACATAAGGCGATACAAGAGAGCTCAATACTAATAATAAAAGCTAAAATCCAGCTGGCTATAAAAAAGATTAATGAAGACATCACAAGCATAATCTTTTCTCCTAAAGCATGCTCAATTGCATTACAGTCCATGTCAATAGCTGAGCCAAGTTCTGCTGGATTGTGTTTGTCGAACCAGGTTATAGGTTTGTTTATCACAGCGTTGAAGTAAGCTCTTTTCCAGTAAAGACCTTGCCTGCTGCCAAGTTTGATAAAGGTTGATACAGCAATCCAACTGAGAATGACTGTGACGATACCGAGGATGAACTGAATAATGGCCGTTTCTCGCTCTTCATTGTAAAAGTTATCGAAATCGCCATTGAAATTAGACATGATGTCGATGACGTCTCCTATTTTGATCACGAGGACTACAGGTAAACAAGAAAAAATCACGTTGGTAATCAGACCGATGACGATGAGAATAAAATCCTTACGTGTTGCGTATTGGTACATAACGCTAAAAGATGCACGAGTTCCTGTTTCCATTTCTTGAGGCTTAAGGAATGCTGCAGTTTCAAGATCCTTGTCTTGATTCTTATCATCAGACTTCTCTTGAGGATTTTGAAGTCGCTCAGGCATATTTATAAGTATCCGTTTTCACGATTATTTATTAGACCTTTTTTGATAAAAGGCCTAAAGTTTTATTATGTATTTTTAGCTTTAGGAGAATATTTCACCTGCTGTATGAAAAGTATGAATTTTGGTCTACTAAGACCTCAGGCCTGGATTTTGGACTGGCCCATAAGAAAAAATTACTTTAATGCTTTTATGGGTCATAAGCAAACCCTTCATATTGTTTTTATGTTCCTGGGTTGGCTCAAGCATTGGAGTGCATTTGCTAACACTAATTCTATCTTTAGTTATATCTTTATCAAAATTTCTTATATTCTTAGGCCCAGTAAATTTAAGTTTTAAAGGTAGGATTTTCTTTCATGCTTAAGGCATCTCAGTTTATCCCTTCGAAAAAGCAATGGTTTTTAACTTCTTGAAGTTAGAAAGTTGTTCTTTTGGGTACTTAAGCTTTATTTCAACTTTTAGTAGCACCTTCAATAAGCTGCAGACTTGAGCTGAGAAAATTAACTTCATAGCTCCAAGTTCGTTTGCAATTTTGAAAAAGGCTTCTCTTCAATTTTATCTGAAAAAGGAGGCCGACCAGCATTTCATAAATTAAAATCCCAAGCAAGCAATAGTCCACTTCAGCATCATGCCCAGGTTCTTCAAGATTTTCAGACGCAAGGTATTCTGGAGTTCCATAAATTGCATAGGCTTTATACTGATCAGAGAAAAAAAATACTAATACCAAAGTCTGTGAGTTTTATATGGCCTTCTGAATCTAATTGTATATTCTCAGGCTTAAGTCACGATAAGTTATGCTTTTGAATGTAGGCAATGCAATGCTAATAATAACTCTGTACAATGTGAGCCTAGCTTTTCCTTTAGTAACCTTTTGGCTCTTCGAAGATGAAAAAATAGTTCGCTATCATTGACAAAATCCATTACTAGTAAACTTTGTCAGAGATTTGAAAAGAAAAACGAAGCTGAACTATAATGATTTAAATATGCCCCATGATTTCCCTTTCTAGCTTCATTCTTAAAGTTTGATCACATTTTTCAAGGCTGATTTTTTACATACTTTCATTGCGTAAACTTGGCCTGTGTTTTTTTAGTTACCAAAAATATTTTTCATGTAGCTCCATAGGCTATTACTTTCTCTATAGTAAATAAATCTAGACTAATATATACATACTTCTCTGTATGGTCATTTTGTGCATTTCAATAATCTCTTTTTGAATTGGATCTGGCTTAAAGTACTTAAGCAGCTTCCCATATTTTATTCATAAAAGAAGTACAAACAATCATAAGTATTACAGTCAAAGATAACTCAGGTTTTATTAAATTTCAATTTATTGTCTGAATGGCTTTATTTTAAATATTGTTTAAGGTTATATTTGGTTAAGATCCCAAAGATTAGAAATATAGTTTAGAGAAGATAGTATGTGATAATGCCTGATATTTTCCACAAATTATGGAAGTGATCATATTTGCTAATAATTTTGTATTAAGTAATTGTTAAAAATAGCTACAAAAATAAATGGATAACTGTGAATTCGAAAAATGCAAAGGACTTCCAGAATACATTTGTGAATGCCAAGGAAAAACAACAGGATTATGCAGTAATCATTTGCAAATCCATTGTTTAAAACCATTTCAGCATAATTTTAAATCAAATTTTGAAACTCTAGGAGAAGAAGATAAGAAACTCATATCGGCAATATGCAAACAAGGGTTAGCAAAAATATCGAAGATGCGTGAAATGATCGTAAATAAATCAAGAGAAAAAATTAACAATATCATTTTGACTACAAGTAAAGATCTAAATAAACTAAGAGAAAAACAAGATTTATTTCAAGAAATGATTGAATTTGCTGCAAGTAATGGAAAAATAATCAAAACAAAAACCTTAAGTAAGAGAGATGAGCTGATTTTAGAGAAAATCTCCAAAAAGACAAGCTTTTATGATGAACTTGATAAAGAAGAACATGAAATGGTTAATGCCTTTGAGGCTGGCTTGAATCAAAGGGAAATTTCTAATATCATCGAAGAGGTCAAAAAAAATACTGAAGAAAATTCTAAAACAGGAGAAAAGGTAAAAGAGTTGAACGAGAAAGTTCAAGAAATAATTGAAACTAAAAATGAAGTGAGTAAAATACTTTCCCATCTAGAAGATAAAATGAACGAGCATACTCTTGATTACCACTCTTATAAAAAAGTTACTTTTCTATGCTACCCGAAAAATGATACAAAGTGTTTAAATATAATCAATCCGTTTTCAGACAAAGATCAGCAAATTTTATTAGATATTCCTGATAATCTTAGGCCATGGGGAGGCACTTGCATGCTTTCTAGTCGTGAGCTTTTCTATAACAATCAGCGGAACACATATATTTTCAATTTAGAAACAAGAACAGCAGTTAAAAAGTCTAATTCAATTCATAGTCGTGATGATACAGGCCCAGGATGCATATACAATGAAAATGTTTTCATTTTCCAAGATGATATAAGTGAAAAATACACTGTGATGACTGATACCTGGAGTTCGGTCTCAAAAATGCCAGTAAATTCTCAATGGATTTCATCAGCAGCATTTAAAAACTTTATTATTCTTACAGGAAGCCAAACATGCAGTGCATTTTTCTATTATCCAGACAGCGATGCATATAAAGCATATGGAAACTTTACACCAGGAAAGCATAAAACTTTGATTAAAGATGGATCAAATGTCTATATATTTGAAAATGGAAAGATATATGAAAATACTAATCAAGAGTTGACTGAGTTTAGATTGCTTCAATCTGATACATGCATACCAAACAACTCAATAGCCTGCATTCCATTCAAAAAATCTTCAATGATTTATTTCATTTTATATTCTGATTGGAATATTTATAGGTTCAATACTAATAATAGAACAGTAGAAAAAATAAGAAAAGTTAATCTAGGGTAAATTGAATTTTATGAACTATTGCAAAAGTTTTAATAATGTATTCAATCTATATTCTTATTTTAATTATGGCTATTGTGAAAATACAAAAACTTAAATATAATATTAGTTAGGTTGGAGAGTTATATCCTTGTCCGATGTAGGTTTAAGAGCCTTATGATCTCTTTCTTTCAGCTGATTCGAGATAGTGCATCACTCGTTGACTTTTCTCAGTAATTCTTTAGAGTTTTTTTTTAAGGGTGAGTATAATTGACGCAAGCCTTGAGTTTATTTTATTTTCCCTTGTGAAACCTAGCTTTTTGTGTTGTTCGTAAGTATTAAATTAATTCTTATCACCAACTAATTTCATTAAAATATTCTATAGCATATCAAAAGAAAAATCTTATAGCACTTACAAAAATACCCTAAATTATACACAATTTAAACTTTGTGATTATCTAGAATTCCTAGAGAATTAATAATTAATAGTCCCTTCCAACAAATTTCATAGCAAGCTCAAATCCTACGAATAAGGCAATATTAACCGGAAAAGCTCTAAGCATGCATGGTAAATATCCTCTAGTAAAGGTTTTCCAGCCTTCTTCATTTAAAGTTTGGACAAAGCAATCAACAGTCCCTTTATATCTAGGATTAATTATAGAATCAGACTGAATTCTAGATTTAAGTAAATCAATAGGGTAAGTTATTGTCCAAAATGCAACACCAGCAAAACCTCCACTAATAATTATCGCAAAAATATCTTTTTCTGTATTAATATCTCCTGTTCCAAGTAAGTATTTAGGCACAGCTTGATACGTAGAATAAAAAAAGGTATCTCCAATAGTGTCACGTAAAAATGTTGTTACAAATCCTCTATATAAACCACAAATGCCATGAAGCTTTAAAAGGGCAAGAGAAACTTTGATTGTATTTTTATAATGTATATCCCCATGATAATCTAAGAAACCTTGTGTTTGGATCTTTATTCTAACACCTTCAGCTGGCGCTGAAATTAATGATGTACATGCCCCTGAGCAAAAACCACATAATGCATGCTCTAATAAAGTTAAAGGTTTATCACGCCCATGACTTAAAAATTTCTTACAGTTTTCAACCACTCCAAATGAAATTGAATTAGATATGCAAATCCCAAAAAGACATGCTCCGGAACCTTTCCAAAGTGCAAGAAAACCTTCGTTTTTGATTAAATATGAGAGAACAGAAAGGCTTCCGCCACTTGTATTCTGCATCCGAACTTTTATAATATCAAAAGGTTGTGATACTAAGACTCCACAGACCCCTGCGAAAGCTCCAGCCGCAAAGCTACCGAAACTTTGAGCTAATGAAGAGTCATATGACATTATATTGAATAACACTAAGATATATAATATTTCTGATAAGATTGTTTTAATAGAAGTAATATTTACTGGTGAATTGCATAAAAAATAAAATTCATTTTTAGTTATATAAATTATACCAAATTATTAGACTGTTATACCTTGTTTACTATTGGGTATCAATAATTAGCATATGATATAGATGTAAAGCAAGATCTATTTACTAGGATAACCAAAGATATTATACAAGGTAAATCATTCGCTAAAGTATATCCAAATTGTTAAAAATTTCAACCTCTTTTTTAAAATAACTTTCAAAATACTTTGAAAAGCTTGAATTTGAAAAAAATATATATTTATTTCTGCTCTTTAATCAAATTTATCAAAAACTTCAGTTGTAATACCTATATACAATATTTTTTGCTCTATCATATAGATAATGGAGAAAATAATAAATCGGCTCAAGCCGGGAAAGATTTCTACTATACTGAAATTGCTATTCACTATAACGAAATTACTTTCAACGATGGAGGGATTATCAAACTATTCTGGAAAAAACAAAAGAATTCATAGTATCAAAGTCAGAGAAAAGATCAGTCACTGAGCATTCTCTTTATATTAGTACTACAATATATACTAAAAACTCTGATGTCTTACCAAAAATTTCAAAAATCAAACCTAGTTAGTAGTTTACCATTCGCTCAGCAAGCTTTACAAATAGGCGTGAGATTATCTTAATTTTTTTATTTGTATCAGGCTCTATAAGAAAAATCTTCATGATTGCCGATTGTATTTTATTGCTCCTTTTAATCTGTTTCACTGCAGCCAATCGTTTATATCACAGAGACTGTAGAATCCCTGAATTCTGTTAGATTCTTTCAGCTATTGGACATTCGGTCTAACAGGCTTTCGTGATTCATATTATCTAGACTTGGTCGCCCCAAATGATTTACTGATCTAGGATTACCTTTAAAGATAAGATATAGGCTTACTAACTGCAAAAGGGCCAACCCAGAGGTGTTGCTGAGGCAGGCTTAGAACTTTTACGGAAGGTATCTAGTATGATCACAGAGGCTGAAGATTAGAAACCCCGAAATTGTAAAAGTACTCACATATCACTTATAGCCATGTTAATATGAAAATCATACTTAAAAGGAAGATAAACCAAGACTGAATTTCTGTTATCTTACCTTGGATTTAGTCTAATGCATATAAAAGCCTGTTAAAGAAAATTCTTTATTTTGGCATGGAGACTAGCAACCTTTCAATTAGTAAAATGAAAAAAAAATTAGAGAATAAATATTGAGAAAAAAATTGAAGAATTAATAAAAAGTATGAAAATGTATATTCAATGCTCAGTGATAGCTTGGACGAAAATAAAAATGCAAGAAGGAGATTGAAAAATATAAAAAAAATTGTTGTAAAGAAAATCTACTGACGGAGAAGTAAAGCTATATAAAGAAAAATTAACAAGAGAAATGAAAAGGCTTAAACTGAGGTAGATGAAATGAGTAAGCAACAAGAAATGAAAAAATGATTGAATGAATTGCAGAAGGTGTGAAGTAAAGAGTATGCAGAAGGCTCAAAGGTTGAAGAGATTGGAGGGAAATTGCAAGATATTATAAAAAGATATACAGTTTTTTAATCCTACACAATTAAGTAATTTTTTATATTTGAAGTGGCAATCATATAGATTGCTAACAAATAATTAGTTTTTGAGTAATTTATAAAATACACAAAGGAACATGGTATCTTTAACTATGGGCAAAATGTGGGGCGAAAAGGTAGAAGAGATTGCAAATTTAAAAGCAGCTAAGCAAGAATTGAAAGAGCAACTTAAAGAAGTAAAAGACGAGCTTGATATACTTAAGCAAGAAATTTCAGAAAATCGTCAATCAAAAGATGACGCGGAATCAAAATTAGATTTTATCTCTTCTGAATATCAAGCAACATTAGAAACAACAGTTATGCAAGAAATAATAATAAATGAGCTTTCGCAACTAAAATCTGATCATGAAAAAGAAATTTCATCACTTAAAATAAGTTTATCTTCCTTACAAAAATCTCTTGATGATGCTTTGGCAGCTCTTCAGATAAGCCGTAATCTTGAAAAAGACTTTCGAGCAGAAATTAAACATGGAGATCAATTGCGACAACAATTAGAAGTAGAAAAGGAGGATCTTCAAGAAGCTTTGAGTAAGAAAATAGCAGATTTTGATACACTTATGCGGGCAAAAGAACATTGTGATAGACATATTGCTATATTAGTTAAAGAAAAAGACCGCGTTATGAATAAAAATGACCCTAAACCTACACAGCCATCAAAGATATATGAATCTGTAGTTGAAGAAAAAGTAACAAGTTGGGGTCAAGTTGAAAATCTTAGACTTAAAGCACTTCTTGAACAGGAACAAAAAGAAAATGAAGCTAAGCGGATACAAATTGAAAAACTGCAAAAAGAAAATTGGAATCTGTTAAATCGTCTTAGAAATAAGAAGTAATGATAACTTATTGATTTTAGTTAATCACATTTAAGCCTTTGTCTTTTATTCCGAATTATTAGTACAAAAAAATATAGTTTAAATGTATATGTGATTATTAATAAATAGTCTATTCATCTTCTTCATTATCTTCTGCTTCATCCTCTTCAATAATTGCAGCAGATCCACGATGTATATCAAATCGTTTATTCCTTTTCAAAACACATCCTTGATTATTTACAACATCAACTATCTGCTCAGTTTTGATCCCTTTACGTTTTAATCTAGGATGTCCATTAGTTTCATGAGGCTTAATTTCGATAACAATAGTAGTAATATCATCAATAGCAACATCTTCCTCACTACAAATTCCAAGCCATCGATATCTAGACTCTTCACATAAAAATTCTGCAATTGTTGAATTATTATTAGTCACTATTATCTTAGAACCATTATTTTCTTTAGATGATGACTTTCTATACTTTTCTACAAAATTCATAGCTTCAGTATTTTTCATAGCATCCCATACACCATTTGAAGCTATGATAATAAATTTATCCCTATGATAACAAATTTCCATATGATGGATTATAGGCTTTGAAATAACTCCAATAGATTTAGCTATAGAATCTCCTATAGACCTTGACATTGTTAATCCTGGTATATTACCATTTTGCTTCCATATTCTATGTGGACCTATTTTTTTCCCTTCAGAATTAGAGAGCTGCTGGACTTTCCCCCCAGATTTAATAATTCTTTCTAGTTCATAAGAGAGATTAGGCTTCTGATCTAAGGTTATTTGAACAGATTTAAGTATTGTTGAGGCAATTATTGCTTTTCTATAAGGACTATGATCATCTGGTATTTCAGTGCTAATATGCTTTTGGTATTTTGGTAACGTGCCAAGTATTGCCCTTGAATCTCCAACACTGCATGCCCATATGGATGTTGGAGTCAAAAACAAGATAGCAGCTGTTGTTCCTGATGTTGAGCAATCAATATTTGATTCGTTTAGTAAAGCTTTATCGCAATCTTCTACCATTTTAGACAAGGATATAATTGGAGTATCAGAAAAAAAATTGTTGTTGAAGAAATTCCCCATGAACTCAATACAAAAATTTACTATTTCTCGCCCATGCTTTCCATGACCATCAAATACTCCTGCTAAGATGCTTTCACCTTGATCTTTAATAAAAAATCCATCTTGGCATTCCTTTTTGATAATTCCTCTTGGATCGACACCTGGGAGAGAGCAAGCAGATACAACGAAATCAATTTTATCAAACGAAAAAGTGCTTAAAGAAAGATTCTCGGGGAAAGTAAGATTGAAATTTATGTTTTCAGTAAAACTTTCAGACTTGATTTTGATATTCACTTTTTTATAAAATACTCTATCCCCTAAAGATCCTTTATTCGAAGCTTCGCAACAGTTTCCCATGTTGTTGTAATAAATATAAATGAAGTTTTATTTAAGTTTTAAGTGTTACTTAGCATTATAAACTGATTGATAATTGGTGAACTTAATCTTTTTCCTGTTTGACAGTAGAGAATATTATTAATTGATTGTTATTAAGTCTAGATAATTGGTAATGATGCAGATTTTATATGGTTTTTGAGCATTTCATAAACTTTATGTTTGCAAATGCTTTAAACTTACTTGTTGAAACAAAAGATTTGAAATTGATTGATTCTTTATTTGTGTTTTTACACATATAAAATATTTTGAAAACTCGTTTTAAGATTTCCATTTTAACATGAAAGTGCGAACTAGGTAAAAAATATAAGAATGGCTGAGTTGGGATTTCTTTACTTGCAATTGGTATACAGAATGCATAAAATCTAGATATTATGCCACCTTTATAACTTATAAAGTCTTCAAGCTCATCTGATTCAACTATCGAATGATAGTTTATAATAAATGCATGCTCATTTGCATTAATCATTTGAAGTCTATAAAAACTTGAGAGTAGTCTTGAAGTTTGCTTATTTATTTATTAAAGCTAAGTATGTTTTCACGCAAATATATTCCTGCTACTTTTACTTCTTATATTTCGAGCCATATAAGAAAGTCTTGATTTTTTTAATCATTTAGGCATAGCTTATAGTTGATTCTGGTTTGTGGATTAGTCTTAGCTCTGAGAAATGATTATATTTGTCAAGTGGCATTTTTTCATTAAATATATAGAATAAGTAATTTTATTGAAGTATAACAACTTTTGCTTATGATGTGTGTGCTAAGAAGCTAGCAAAGTCGATTTATAATATTTTAGCCAGGACCCATTTGATTATCATACTGCATGAATGGAATAACTAGCCATAGTAAAAATACATTTGCAAATATAAATTAGATATAACCAATAGTAATTTTAATTTTAAAATTGAATTCAATTGCTAGTTTAATATAGTGCATAGAAATTTTATGAGAAGACTAGTAATTCATTAATATGCAACTTAAAATATAAAAATAAGTGATTTCTCAAGAGTGACAGAGGAAGTTTTCAAAAGGTAATAATCTTGAGATTTCAAATAGGCATTCTAAATATGATTTTGATAAAAAATAATTTGCAACTTTTATTGTAAACTAAGTAAAATCATATTTTTAAGTCTATCTTATGCAATGATTCCAAATTTTTGATTTATTTTTAGTTTAATTTGAAATACTCTTTTCAAATTATTTATTTATAGGATTTTTGTTTCTCAATAGAAATCTCATATTTAAGCTTTGCTTTTCTATAATAGTACTTAGGATTTTTCTTCAATCCAGCTTGAATTTCTTAACTATTTTATTGTAAAATTCAAAAATAATATATTTCAGTGTTCTTTATATATTATTTTTAAAAGATCTTAAGTTTAGCAGCTCAAAAATCACTTGAAATAATGATTTTCTAGCAATTTTTTTGTCATTCTTCTAGCTAAGTAATTATCAAACTAACTATTACTTTAGGGATATACCCAATTTTCTTACCATTCTCTGCATAGCTATTCAAT
>MPUH01001297.1:0-19000 GCA_001970955.1 Stentor coeruleus | reverse complement strand
AAAATCGACAATTATTTCAGGTCAGAAAACCCAAGTAAAGGATTTAGCAATACATTTAACAGTATCCTAAATTCTATGGTGTTTAAGAATAATTTGATAACCCCAGCAAGTGCAGATATAACTATTAAACTAATAGAATATATTATTTCAACATACAAGCCTGTGTTAACTTCAAGCCAAACACTAGAGATTACTGCATGTCTTGGGAAATTAACAGGTTTCCTAGACTTTAGCAAATTATCACAAATGATAAAAGATGTTGTAAACTCTTACTTTGAGACTGTGCTTCCAGGAAGTGAGCCTTTGATTCAAAACTCAGATATTTCTGTCTATGCTTCTCGCACATTAGCAGAGTCTCTTTCTAGTCAGAATATAAATGTTGGAAAGAATAGTCTAGAAATTCCTAATAATGCTCAACTTGATGCAAATACTATATGCGATACTGAATTTATAGTATATCCTTCTAATAATACTGAAGTGAAATTTGAAGTTAGTTTCTATATATCAGGAACATATACAGATTCTAAGCTTGAAATGGGTCAACAACAAAGCACTCAATTGAACTCTGGTATAGTTTATGCAACAGTGGGTGGAGATTTTTCTTCAGGTAAAAGTTATAAGTGTGCTTATTTAGGTACAGATGGAAATTGGATGACAACTGGTTGCAAAGTAGCAGAATCTGCAGATGGAAAAACTAAAATGGGTCTAGAACATCAATCAACTTTCAAAGTCTATGAAGTTTCTTCAACTGGTTCATGTGGAATGGGTGCAGGTCCTTTAATAATTGCTTGTGCATGGGCAGTCATTGCAATATTTGGCGTAATAGCTTTTCATATTATTGACAAAAATCAAGAAGAAGAGTATAAAACTGCGAACAAATATGCTACTTATGCATTTACAAGTATTTGCATTCGTCAAGCTAATGGTAGAAGAGTTTCATCTATTATATATTTGTTCTCGATACATATAATCTTTATTTGTTTAATTGGGGTACTTATACTAGGAACTGGAAATCCTAAAAAAAGTACAGACAAAAAATACGGAGTTTTTTCAGGTGAGAATATAATTCCAGGAATTGTTGGGTGGATATTAACTCAAATTTTAGCAATACCTATCTATTACTATACTCTCAATAAGTATGTACCAATGAAGAGAGCATTAATAGCAAAATACACTGCCTTAAGCATTTCAACTCTTGGATTTGTAGGCATAATTGCTATGACAGCAGTTTTTTGTAAAGAGTTCTCATTTTACTGGGTAGTCAATTACTTTATCTTTTTACCCTTCCAGATAATAATAGAAATAATTTTTGCTGCAATTGTGTGGAAAAGACAAAAGAGTTGTACAGCTTCAATTTCAGATAAAGTAGCTCCAGAAATAGAAGAGTTGAATAAATCCAGAAGAGGCAAAGATTTTAATACTTTTAAGAAGAGAACACAATCTCAAGCAAGTGTTGCTGAAAAAGGGCCGAATTCAAGTTCTGTTGATATCTCAAATATCAATTAGAAATAGATTAGAGATAGTTAGTTAAAATGATTGAATCTTATTCAAATATCAATTAGAAATAATTCAGATATGATTGATTTAATCTTATAGAACTAATAAAACATAGTTTTAAATTTTATGTTTTGCATTTCTAAATAAATTTGTAAGCATAAACTAAATATTAATTTTAATCTGTAAAGAATATAAAGGTGCGATACAACAAAAGTATAATTATACATTAATTTTATCCCAAGTTTTTAGTTTTATGCTATAAAGCCATTATAATTGAATATTTGTAAAAATATTGCATTTCTAAATTAAAATAGGTTGTTTAATTCTGATCTGCATAGAATATAAAATTATGATACACAAAAGTTTCCTTATTATAAATCACATCTTAAGTTTTTAGCATAATTTTAACATAAATTATATCATAAAGATTTCCTTTATATAACTATAGTTCATAATAATATCATAGTGTTTTTCTGTATTTTAACTATAATTGTATATATAATCATATAAACCTAATCTGTTCTTGTAAAATTCAATTTATATTTTAGCATAATTTTCAAAGACAATATTATTATTTTCTGTAAAACTCTTTTCTTTATGCTTAAAAGTTCTAGTTTTATATCTGATTTGCATATAAAGCAATGATAATTTTATGTTAGGAGATAATTTTCTATATGTCTCTAAAGATTTTTATAAGATAAGTATTATTTATTTATATACTAAATTCAAGGTAAAAACCTCTAATATTTTCTAGGCCTACATTCAAATCCAAGTAAGGGTTAAGTAGCTATGCAACCCATGCCTTATAAGCTAAAAAACAAGTCATTTTCATACTTTTTATATGCTAAAATTTTTAGGATTCTTACTTTTAAATTTGCAAACAAGATAAGCAGGAAAGCCTAAACTTTCAACTTAAGTCAATCTAATGTTCTTTGATAAAAAATGATATATAATCTAAAAAGGTTATTGTTTATTCGAATGAAATTATTATAGCATTAGCCCTTTTAGCATATACTGATTTAGATTTAGATACTGTTAGTGTAGTTCTATTTGATATTCATATAATAGATTCTACTTTTCTTATAACCTAAAAATAATTTATGTGTAGCCTGTGTACCTTTACCAAAGTCTTGTTGATTGAGTATGAATTTATAACAATTATAGTGTTGAAGTAAATATTCATTCTAATATTCTCTAATTTTCCATTTGAATTTTAAACTAATATTTTCCCTATACTACTTTTTTAAAACATTATTTTTCACTATAATGAAAAGAGGAGAAATAAATATCATGTCCTGTAGTTGTTCAGAAGCTGCTGTTTTTCAGTGTTTATGTGAAGATGGTTCACATCTTTTCTGCTCAAACTGTTCTGTTATCCATATGCAAGATACTAACTTCCTTCATATTATAACTCCTATCTACAGAGAGCCCACCTTAAATCCTAACTTATTTTTATTAGAGAAACTTACAACTGAAAGAAAAACCATAAGAAATCTCAAGAAAAAAATAACTACAGAATCATCCCAGCTTCACAATTTATTAGACAATTATAGTAAGTCTATTCAAGAATCTTTAGCATCATTAGATCATAGTATAAAAACTCTTCTCATAAGCTTAATCCAAATGTCAGATACCCTAACTGAAAATTCTATAACAAAAATCCTAAATAAACTTCCAAACAAATGTTTCCCAAAAGAACTTCCAAAAAACATATTCACTCTTGACCTCTTAGCCGCAAAACTAGATGATTATTTATCCTTATGGTTAACAACAAAAAATCATATAGAAGACTCTTTTAAGCTTAAAAAACCAATAACTGAACCAATAAAACCATTAACTGAATCTATAAAATCATTAACTGAACCTATAAAACCATTAACCAAACCTATAAAACCATTAACTGAACCTATAAAACCCTCTCCAAACTTAGAATCTTCAAATAAACCTTCAGAAACCTATCAATCATCGACCCTCCCACCAATTCAAAATTTCATATCAATCAGCCCAACAAATCAAGTAAACAATTCAATATTGTCTTTAAATCCTTCAATAATTTCTACATATTCTCAAGCACCACTTATTCATACAGAGCCAATTTACTTTACTCAACCCCCAGTAATAAATAAAAGTTATATAAACCCTGAGATTAATTTTGAAAATAGAGATAAAAATGTTACTATGAAATGTCTTCATGGGCATAATTTAGAATGGTCTTATAAAGCGCTTATTGAGAATTTTTTGATTTTTAAAAAAATATACGTTAACTGTGAAGTTTGTAAATGCAAATTATGTAAACCTTGTTGGAATTGTAATATATGCAAATATTATGTTTGTGAAGATTGTGGGAGAAGTAATGGGTTTATAGGTGTTAAGATTTTATGTGAAAAAGGACATGATTTAAGATGGAAATGCAATGTTTCAACTGTGAATATGAGGATGTTTAAGCAAAGCTATTGGACTTGTGCTGTGTGCAAAGGTACAGGCAATTGTGAGGTTTGGCATTGCTCATTGTGCTTTTATTCGATCTGTAAAAAATGTGGAACTTCAAGAGGTGTGAATGCTGTTGAAATGTCTAACTCTTGTATCAAAGGCCATACTCTTAATCTAGTAAATGATAAAAATAAAACTTGTTCTCAGTGTCAAACTTCAATAAAAGATAAGCATTATTCATGTGGGATCTGCCCTTATATAATATGCAAAAAATGCTACAGATTTGCTGATTTAGCAATCCCTCAGTTAGCTATTCTATCTTGCCCTTCATCTCACCTTCTTAGATGGGTTGACTATAGGGTCTTTCGTTGCAATATATGCCGTTTATCTCATCGTGAAGGAAATTTTACTTGTAAAATCTGCAACTTTGATGTTTGCTCTGAATGTTCAGATTATCTTGAATACATAAATTATTATTGCATTGAAAAATTTGATTCTAATTATCATCCTTTTCAATATATGCTTGTTAATGGAAATAAAAGTCTATTACCAAAATGCTCTAGATGTTGTAATATTTTTACTTCATCATGTGGAATTTTTGCATGCCAATATTGCAAAATATGTTTATGTATTGATTGCTTTAAGAATTGGAATGAAGTAAATTATAGACCTAGATAAGATAGTAATAGAGTAATTAGTTTAGATTATTTATATGAAATACTATATACTTAAATTAGCTTAACTTATATCAATTTAATGTTATTTTATTATTGTATTTATATTTGATGTTGATGTTTGAAAACTTAGCTTTAGGATGTAGGGGTTATATTAAAACTCAAGAATATTTCCTGTTAGTGACGATCCAAACAGAAAATTCGCTGAATCTGACAAAACTCTGAATTTAAAAGCTGCATTAAAATCCTTTAATAATTTTTCTTCTCAACTCTCTATAAAACTTCAACACAAAAAATTCTAATAAAAATCCATTTCTATTAACACATCCAATTAGCACATACTATCTTATAAATTACTTATTATTTTCTTAATATATCCTGGAATATGCCTAAAAGTTTTTCCCTTATGTTTTTTCTCAATATACTCACTTTGTATTCTCTTATACGTATACACAAAATACCATAAAACATTATCATATTGTCCATTATAAGCCTCAGCCTCAAGGCCTCTAGAATATTTCTCATTATACATATCAACATAAGCATAATAAACAGCTTCAATTGTTGCCAAAGAATATTCAGACTCATGTTGATACCTCCAAAAAGCTGTTTTATGATTTTCAAGTCTAAACATAGGTAAATTAGCAACTCTCTGATTTCTTAACATAGATTTTGTTTGATGCCAAGTTGAGTCTATAAAAACTAAATTTTTAACCCCAAGTAATTCATCATTAGATAATTCTGATAAAGATTTTGATTCTGATCCAGGGAATAATAACATTGTATTTGATGGGAATTCTGGTATTGAGTTATCTTCACCTAAACAATCGATTATTTCTGAGTTTTCAGGGGAAAGGAGTTTTATTGGAATGGCTGAACTTTTGCATCGTGGCTCTTTTTTGCATTTGAGAATTATAGTTTTACAAGGTAGAGAAACTTTAGGGAAATTACTGATCATTGGGATAAGACAATCATAACAGTAGTATTTGCGATAATAGGAACATTGAGGGCATTTGAATCTTAATGCTAAGTCTAAAGGGGAAAATGAATCGAGGTGTAGGGTTTCGAATAATGATGATTCTACCATTTATAAATTTTTGATATATATTTTAGTATTGAAGATATTTTTATTATAGATGCTGGTTTTTATATTGAAATTGTATCTGGATTAATAATCATTATATAATAATGTTGATTTTAAATATATTGCTAAGGATTCAAATTTTAATTAAAAGATGTTATGGTATTAAAATATAAAAACTTTATTTAAACTTTTGGCTTTTTATGATTTTCGTATTACTGTGCATTGAAGTATATAACCTTAAGTATCCTTTAAATAAAAACTTGGCAGTTTTTTAATATATTTTATTTATGTTATATTTAATCACTGTGTATTTATAATAATTTTCTTAAATCTAATATAAAGTCATCATATTATCTATTCTAACAAAATAATCTTGTTATCTAAGTAGAATAAGAAACCTTTAAGAATGAACAAAAAAATTCATTTTTTCCTTACTTATTTCAATCCTCTTACAATATTCTTATCCAAACACCCAAATGACAAAAGAAAAAAATCTTAAAAAAAAAATTCATCAGAAATAAAAGAAAAACTCTTCTAAAGCCAGTAGTTTTTACTCAAAATACAATCTAAATATCGAAAAACATCAAAAAAAGAAAAATTTCGTAGAAATTTTTAACTCAAAAATGATTTTAATAATTCTATATACAAGATAAAAAAAAAATCTTACACTAATAAGAATTTCATATAAAAAAAACTCCTAATTTCTCAATGTATCGTTTGTAATTTTAATATAGTATTTTACTTTTACAGCATTTTATTTATGTGCAACTTTACCAACTTGCACACAATTCATAGTTTATAAAAAAACTAAGCTTAACTAAGATGCTTTAGATTTCTGTCTTCTTCATAGTTTATAAAAAAACTAAGCTTAACTAAGATGCTTTAGATTTCTGTCTTCTATGCAACCCAGAAACTTTGAAAAAGCTCCAACCTATAATCAATAAGATCATTGGTAAATAGTGAATGCTCTTCACAAATTTTAAAGCCCTTGAGAGCTCAAGAGATAAAAATATCACTCCATGATGATTACATATCATCCACATAAGCCCCCAAGCAATCCATTTAAATGTATTCTTCGCAGGAAGCCATGACCAATCAGAAATAAACACCATCTTACTGATCTCAGAAGTGATTGAGAACCAGAAAAACATAACATAATAAGCAGGGTAAAATCCATGCCAAAAAGCTGAAAATATATACGAACTATGCTGGGCAAGGCTTTTTCTCGTTGATGAAGGTTTAAGTGGGTCTTTTCCCGACACAATAATTCTATTGAAAATGCATCTCCTAAGCCAAACAGACACACTAATATTCCAATTCTCTACCATTTCTTTAGCCGTCCAAGCATATTCTGCTTTTTTCCAATTAATAGACACAGCTCTTTCCCATTCATTTCCAGTTTTAGACTTTCCAGTATACCCCATTCCAGAAGCAATCATCGCAGATTCTGTAAATTTCCATGCAGTTGTATATCTGATTTTACAAAAACACATTGAAATGTTATAATAAAATACTTTATACAAAAAAGGATGCAACACAAACTCATCTGTAAAACAATGCATATAAGGAAAATAAATATCTCCAATAACAGTCAGCCCCATACACAAAAAAGAGAACATCAAAATCTTAAAACTTGGCCACAGGGTGTTAGGAATATTTTTAAACTCTTCTTTAGTATTAATAAAATCAATATATTCTTTATATTCAAAACTTGGTCCAATAGAAAAACTAGGATAAAAGCACACATAGCTATAATATTCAATTAAATTAGGGAGTTTTTGAACAAGGATTTTTTTCTGTTCTAATGGGACTCTATTTTCATCAGTTTTTATAACTTCAGCATCTTGATACGCATATGCTAATAATGAAAGTTTACATGTCATAAGCATTTGTACACCAGTTGCATCCATTTTCCATCCCATCCAATCAGTGATCATTCTATATATATGCATTGCTGATAAATATATTATGAGAAATGCCAGTATAGGGAAGGCAACTTTTTTTCTTGGTAAGGATAAGAGCATAATATATACGGCTAAAGAGGAGAAAGCGAAATGTAAAAGACCTTTTGGCCCGAATTGGATAAGTCCTAGAGATAAACCACAGATTATAGAGTAGATATGGCGGATTATAGCCCCACGAAGGAGGTAGAATTGAATCCAGCCTAATGGAACTGATATTACAAAACAGAAAATAAGGATAGTTTGGTCGATTGGGATCCCAACAAGCTCAGATACAGGTTGGAACATCATCTCGACGCTAAATGACATATTTATTATAAAAATATCTTGGTTGTGTAAGTTTAAATAATAACAAAATGGGCTGCTGTTCTTCAAATATACAGAAACCTTTACAACTTGATCTCCCTGTTGAAGAAAGAGAAATACAGTTAGCGGAAAAAAAACTATCATTTAGCCATAGAAAGCTCGAAGAACTCTTGGGGCTTATACAGAATATTGATTTTCCTTTAGATGTTGAGCATTTCGCCAATTTTTGTGAGCTTTACAATATCCCTCAACACTCTTCAACTGGACGTTTTTTCTATAATTTATTACAAAACAAAGCTCTTGATCGCTACCAATTAAGACCCATTTTCTTATTATTATGTGAAAGATCTTCACTCCCAAAAATCAACCATATCCTTTGTGAAGATAAAAAATCATACCTTTCTACTATACAAATATTAATCAATACCTCTATAGAAATCATCCCAAACAACTTAGAAAACATTGAAACTGGGGTGTTGAAATATACAAAACAACTTAAAATCAAAAGTGAAATTTACATGGACGAAATGTCAAAGCTGCCTTTAGAAGAAATACAAAGGAAAATTAGTGAAATTGAGATTTTGTCAAGAGAACTAAGGGTAAAAATGCTTTTAAATATAAGAACTTCAGATTATAAAAGGTATAATAATGAAACAGATCTTAAAGTTATAAAAAATAATCATAGTGAGAAATATGAAAAAACTCTTGAGACTAATGATGAAAAAACAAGCCAAAAAGAGGATTTGAAATTTGTTGTAGAAACTATAGAAAATGATAAGAAAATAGATGGAAATGATACAGGTATTGAAGTTATGCCTGAAATGGAAGAAGAAAATTTTGTTGTTTTGAAAGCAAAAGTTCAGGAAGAGGAACAAAAAATTGAAGAAGTTTTTGAAGAAATTGTTGTCACTATGGACTTGGATATGAAAAAACCTTTAAATCAAGATTTTGAAGATTATAGTGTTGAAGTAAGTGAAACAGATTTGTTAAATGATAGTATACCAAGTATGAATAGTAGGAATGAAGAAGGAAGTTTAAGTTTAGAAAAGGGTAAAGGTAAAGATAATGTTAAGCTTTTAGAAGCACCGAAAAGATTTGAAGTTGGTGTTCAGAAAACTGTGTTGAATAAGGTTGTTAATAGAGTATCTGATGATAATTTGGTTGAGTTTGAGATTTCAGATGATAGTTGGTTGTTGTCGATGGATGATGACTCATTGATATCTCCTTTTCGTCCTTCGGATTGTGTAGAAAAAAATACAGACAACCCTGATAGTGTCTCTAAAATACTTACTGAAATCGACAAAAAATCAATAGAACTCGCAAACGACCCTAAAATCGTCAAATACAGCACAAGCGAATCTATTTCTAAAGATTCACCAAAAGCATCAACTCATAGCAAGTTCAAATTCCCATGGCCGGAATCAAAATCCCCAAAAAGCGACGTTTAAATAACCTAAAAAAACTAAAAAGCTTTATCTTATCATATATCTTCAAAAAAATTCGCATATTGTTTATATAAAAAATCTAATTATGATACTTTATTTCTCCTTCTTAAAGGCCAACATAAACAGGCTATTGGACAACATAGTATCCTAAAACACAAACAAGCTTCATCAATTAAGCAACAACCTTCAACAGCACAACACATAGCATCTTCTGCACACATACAAGGTCTTGTTGGACAACAACAACATAAAGAATCGGCAATATGACATACTAAATCAGCAAAGCAACAACAACATGCAGCTTCACATTTAAGACAACTAGCCATTTATATATAAAATATCTATTCCATAAATTATTACCTATACTAAATATTTTTATATAATTTTATTTTAAGTATAAGAATTGAGATTATTTAATAAATTTTTGGGAGTTTTATAAGTTAAAATTTGTAGAAAGTGCTTTGTTGGGTGTATTTGGATTTTATTTTTTTTATTAAAGGATTTTGTTTGGGATTTTTTTAACAATTTTTTGATTGGGACATGTNAAAATTTGTAGAAAGTGCTTTGTTGGGTGTATTTGGATTTTATTTTTTTTATTAAAGGATTTTGCTTGGGATTTTTTTAACAATTTTTTGATTGGGACATGTTTTTTTTTAAAGATTGGGAGTTAGAACTTTTGATTAGAATTTTTAAAATGCTTTATGGGTAAAAAGAACTGTTTTGGAATTGGGGGATTTTTGGATTTAATTTTTATTGCTTTTTTGGAAGGATTTTCGGATTTAGGCTCGTTTTGGGGGTTTTTTAGTGAAAGGAGGATTTGAAGGAACTGTCAATGTCTAGGACAATTTTGGTGGATTTCACGAAGATAAAATTGACTTATTTTGCTATTTGATTAAGTTTAGGATGTAATAAAATATAGGTTTTTGTAGGAAGTGTTATATAGAAGAAGGCGCTATTAAGTTTTTTAGTATTTTATAATGAAAATGCGACAATAATTACGTTAAAATCATGTTTTTATCATCACTAATATATAATTTACCTCCCAGTTAAAATATTTGCTAGTCCAAGATAATAAGATCATCAATTCTATATAATTACAATTTATACAATACATAACCTTCTAATAGTAAATTTTAAAATATAAACGATATAAATTTACTATATTTATTATAAAAACACAAATAATTATACAAATTAATCAGAAAAGGCTTCTAAACTTTGACAGATAAATTTAAATATGTCAAAGAAAACAGCGCTTGTTAGTGGCAAAGTGCCAAAACCTACAAACTTCTCAAACCAGAAGTCTAATCAATACCTTTCTCACCTTGACACATTTTCCCCTGCGAAACCATCTGCTGAGGCTAAAAAATTTTACATCAACCTTCAGGATCTTATAAAAATCGAAGAAATTTTGAATGTTTTGATAGGAAAAGTTACCCAAAAAGAAATCGCAAGTGAAGAATGTGCTAATTGGTGGCGTATCACTGATGAGAATTCTATTATAAAAATTGACTCTTTGTTTAAAAAGCCTGATGTGCAACAAAGTTTAAGAGAAGCTGTAATCCTCGAAGCAGTCAGTGTTACAATGGTAGAATTCCTAGACCATTCCTCAGTAGGTAATGAAAAAACCCGTATTGCTCTGGCTGAAATGTTAGGAATAATTCACCAGAATATCCTTGTTTTAATCGATATAGTCCTTCATCGTCTACCAAATAGTTACTCAACAAATTCATGGGCAGTAAAACTTCAAACCTTAACATATCAAAAGCGTTTGATAAAATGTAGCAAATACGAAAACGTCGACTTGCTAAAAAATCAAAATCTCCAAATCAAAGACAAAATCCAAGAAATGGCTCATGAACACACAAACCCTGGAGCTGTTCTAACAAAATCAGTACGAAACTTACTTTTCCTTATAATCCAAGTCATTAGAGAAATCGAAACATTTGAAGTTGTCAATGCAAGAGACAAGCTTCGTAATGCAATAAACGAAGAAATTGAACCACCTTTATTAAATACAACTGAATCTGTTGATTTTGAAGTTGAACTTCCAAATGTTTATCCTCCATATTTACCATCATTAAAATCAGGGACTTTTACTTTAGTTTTAGACTTAGATGAAACTTTAGTCCATTATTTTGAAGTTGCTGGTGAAGGGAATTTTCTTGTTAGACCTGGATGTAAAGAGTTTTTAGAAGAAGCTTGTAAACATTATGAAATTGTTATTTTTACTGCAGCTTTACAAGATTATGCTGATTGGGTTTTAGACCAATTAGATGCTGTTAGGACTATTTCGCATAGACTTTATAGACAACATGCTATACCAGCTGGGAATTATTATATAAAAGATTTATCGAAAATTGGAAGGGATTTATCTAAGATGATTATTGTGGATAATGTTGCGGAAAATTTTCAGTTACAGCCTGACAATGGGATTTTGATTAGAAGTTGGTTTGATGACCCGAATGATAATGCGTTGTTGGAATTATTACCGTTGCTTAAAGGTATGGAATAAGTAGAAATATCGATGAAGAATGTTAGAGATGTTAGAAGAGCTTTGCAGAATTTTAGAGACCAGATGCTGAAACTAATATCTAGAGGGGTTCCAAATCCTCATTTGAATCTTCATTTGGAAGGCGATTTTTTGTAAAAGGTCGAGTGGAGTTGGAGTTGTAATTTAACAACTATTATGGATTAAAATAATAATTTTTGAGAAGGATTTAAGCTGTTATGATGAGATTTTATGTTTGGTTGTGCTTGATTAATAAGTTATTAGAGAATAATTTTGGAGTATAAGATGAAATTATTAAAATTTAGAAGTTTTTGAGTATTTTAAGGGCTTTTAGGGTTTAAAAATGTTAGAAACATATAAATAAATGAAATTTTAACAAAATATCATTTGAAACTGATTATTCGAAGAATTTCTGATATATATATCTTATCTAAACAAATTTTTTTATCACATTATTAATATTTCTTATCATTCCTACTACAAATAAAAAAACCTATCATTCCCAGCAAAGCACATCAAAATTCTTGCATTCCAAATTTAATAAGCCTTTCTTTAAAATTTCATATTTTTTAGCGAACTTTATCAAATTTTTATCCTACATTTTACAATCCTTCAACATATATTAAATATAAATAATTAAATTTAAAATATATAAATCAATAAAATCATAATCATTTCTAAATAAAATACTTAAAACCATCTAACTTTTCAGTCTCTACAATAAACATCAAACTCTATATTCAATTTTATGAAGACCTTATAAAATCCTAAACTACTTAAACTGAGCCTTTCAAACAATAAAAAGGTATGAGATTTTCATATTTACGCCAAGCAGGCTCTTGCTTAGGTTTTTGAATATTAACCATTTCTGCAAGCCAGATCACATTTCTAATTTCTTGTTCTTTAAGTTTTAGATAAGCATAAAAAGCTCCATAATGAAACTGTTGATCAAAAGCCATTGAGTATTTGATAATACCTTTTTCATACATAATATCATCTAATGTTTTCATATCTGGGCTTTTCATTTCATTTTCATTTGATGGATCTGCAACACGAGCCAGCATGTCTTTATATAAAGGAAAAGAATCAACAGCCTGTCTTAATGTTAGCAAATCATACACTTTGTTTAATTGTATTTCATAATCTGGGTAAAGATACCCAATATTAGGGCATAAAGATCTTCTACCACTTTCACGTTCTGATTGTTTGTTTAAGTCTGGATTATTTAGCGAGTTGTATATGATTTGTATAGTCATACAGTCAGCTTCAAATTTGACCAAATCTAAAAGAACGTCTTTACTAGTCGAATTCAAACCTTTACACAAATCATGTAAGTCTTCAAGCCACATTTTCCTTAAAGATATCCTCAGTATTTCCGGTGTAATCTCCGCAAACTGTCTCTGTACATCATCAATACTTCTATTCTGCATAGCCCCAGCATTAATCAAATCTTCAAGAAGCCTATTAAAATAATCCCCAACAGGTGTATCAATAAGTACAATCTGATACAATTCAGCGACATCTTCTCCATCAAATCTTAAAATATCTTCCATACCTCTAAAATATCCAAGTGGGTCTGGGGCAATTTTAAGTCTTTTAACATCTTTGTTTTTAATAACTTCAATCATATTGACTACATTATCAATCATAAATCTATGTGAAACTTTTTCTAAGAAGTTATAAAGTTCAGGTGTAGCATTAGACTTAATGAACTCAAATTCTCTTGCAAGTTTTTCTTTCATTTTGTTACGAATGACTGCAGTTGGTGTTGGTGTTGGTTCACTTTGGAGGAAAGGAAGGTAATCAGTTTCTTCTAAGACCATTCTAACATCAGATAAATTCCCACAGTCTTTTATAGCATCATATTCATCTTTGCGGATAAAAGACCCTCGCAACCCACGAATAAGAGCTTCAGGAAAGCCATCATCTATATTGAAGGTTAAGAGTTCCATATTTATATTAGACTGGTGTAAATTAGATTGGAATTTACCTTTGGTATGAAGTTTGGAATTTTAAAGTTAAAAATACGTAGTGATTAAGGGATATTGATAAGGAATATTTATGGATTGGAAAGGTTTTGAGATAGACTGTTGGAGATACTTTTTTAGGTTTTTTTATGATGAAATTGTTGATTTTTTTTATTTCTTTTGATTTTTGGATTTATAAGTTAGGATTTATTTGTGGGATTTAGGAGATCCTGTGGAGAGGATATTTTTTAAGAGTAAAACTAATAGAAGGTATTATTTTAGTATGCTTTAATGTATAAGTGATTGATTATCTTTGCATGCCATTATCTTAGCTTTTGAAAATTTTATTATATAAATCCTACAAAAATTATTTTATACTATGGACGAATGCACAATATGTTGTTGCGAATTCGTAAGACCAAGAGTATTATCATGTGGCCATACCTTTTGTGAAAAGTGCATTGAAAAGTTAATAAGAAATAAGAAGTTAAAATGCCCAGACTGCAGATTTTCTCACAAAGACGTGACAATTGACTCCTTTCCTCTAAACTTTAAATTAAATGATGCAATCAAGGAAAAAAAAATGATGCTAGAAGAGAAAAAGAAACTTGAAGCTAAATCCTCACCGAAAATCCAATCCCCAAAAAAGCATCATAAAAATCAAGACTTCATTAACAGTCCTGAAGACCCTGACAAAACGAAAAAAGTATCAAAAAAAGACGATTTTGTTAGAAAATACTCATTTCACAACAATGATAACAATGAGAATCCTAATAGCGAAGCACTTCCACAAATAATAACCAAACAAAATACAGAATATTTAAAAACCCCAGCTATAAGTAAAAAACTTCTCATGTTAAGTCTTTTATATATAGTCCCAGCATTAATCCTTGTAATTTTTATATAGGCTTTAGCAGGTTTAGCATATTCATCACAAAAACAAGAATGTTCATCTTATCTTCGTTATTGGCATTTTAGCTGGTGTGGGTCTCATCTAATTCTTGCTGCTCTTTTCATCATAAACACGTCATTACAAAATTATAGTAGGATATCATTGAAAATTATTAGAAAAATATTTTATATTGGGATTTTCCTTATATTCTTATGGACTTTTGTTGGGATATATTGGGCTTCAGATAAATGTCAAAGTGATAGTTTCAGTGAAACTCAAGATTTAGTCCTTATTATTATAGTATCCCTAGACTTTTTTTTTAATATGATATTGTTTTCATACAATATATATATATGGATTAAAAGATTGATATATGAAAGAAGGGCTGGAAAAATTTAAGATAATAAGTATGAGTTATAATTATTAGATAAAAAAAAGATATCAATTATTCGTCAAGTTCAAGGAAGAAGGAGTTTGAGACACTTTCACGAAAACGGTTTTTGTAGAAAGTTGGTTTGGTGATAGTTGGGTTGTCAGCGCTGACGATTTTTTTGATGTTGTGTTCTAAGGCTTTTTCGAATGTGTATTTGGCTATGTAGTCAATTATAGCCATGGTTATAACTTTATAGGTTGTTGAGACTATGAGTAAAAGAGAGTAATCGACTACTTGGTGTTTTGATAAAAAAAGAGTATCGTTCCAGATACATACTTCAAGTATTTTTTTTGCTTCTTTAGATATTGTTATGGGCAACCCTCCAAAATCTTCCAAAAAATTCCTGTCCATCTTCGTCATTTTTTCCTTTCCATTCACCAACCTCCTAGTATTAAAAGACCCTTTCAAATCATAAACAGCAACTTCAGCAGGCATAGAACATCCTAAATTTTCAAAAAGCATCACCCACTTACAAGTTTGTTTTCCTAATGTATGATTTTTAGTATAAACCCTATAACACCCTAAAGTCCTAATCATCAAACTAGGCATATTATGTAATTCTGAATTGCAAAAATGTCTAAAATAACTTGGTGCCAATTCTTTAAACATATTAAATTCTTTTTCATCAACATTTTTCAATATATACATATTACTAATACTTTTAGTAAAAGTAGCACCACTCTTACCAGATTTTAATTCACGATTATCAGAACAACTGATTCCCATAAGAAATTCTGAATATGATGTATGTATTCTACTACGTATAATATGAAATTGTCTAGGAAAAAAACTATGGACATTAAAAGTGATATGATGGCCAAATAATTGAGTTATGTTGCTTTTATGAAGATATTTTTCATATATTTCATCATCCATTGTAGTAAAATTGTGTTGGAAATGTTTTTCATATGCGCTTAGAAGTTCAGATTCGATTTTATCAGTGTCGTTTGGGGTTGGAATGGTTTTTAAGACTTCTTCGTAGTATTCTTCACTGCTGAGGGAATATGCGATTATTGACATTAGGTCATTTTCTTCTATTGGGATATAAAGCCCGTTGTGACCAAGGGGTAGGGTTTGATTGCCTTTTTGCATGTAGATGAAGTCTTTTCTCAGACAAAAGTCTTCAACTTTGGCAACTTTTTCTAACATACGCAAAAAAGTCCCTGTTCTGGGGATTTTAGAAAAATCCCCTTCTTCGTCTGTGGCTATTGATGGATTAGGACTTGGGCTTTTTTTTGTTTCACCACTTGAACCTCCTGAACTTGAAATGTTGTCCCCAAGAAGACTTAGCTTATCTTTTCTTCTTCCCCTTGTTGGCTGTGGTAATGAGTTAAGTATCTGCATTCTGATTTCACAGATCTCTAAAAACAACTCTTTCCTCTTAGCTTGTGCATATAAAAAATTCTCAAACTGCTCAGCATTCATATCATTAACATCCTTTATACAATTTGTCAACCTAGTTAAGTTTTTCTCTATTTCCCAAGTGAAACTCTGCAACACATTATCTTGATATTTCTTATTTTCCTCGATATCTTTGATTAATCTATTGCTTATTTCCCTATAGCTAATAAACATACTATCCAATAACTCAAGGGAATTAGATTTTATTTCTGCAACTATTTTTTGTAGAATTTCAATATTAGTTTTACTAACATCCGGCTTACTGGTTAGGGGTAAAACATGATAACAAGGGTTTTCTTCCCAAGTTATAATAATTTTAATATTCTTCACATGAAATATCAGTTTAGAAAGTTTGAAAAAATCATGTTTACACTTGCGGCCTTGACACAAAATTGAGTAGTTTTGAAAAAAATTATTCAAAAGCTTGTAAAATGAGTATTCCCAAAAGGATCTTTTAAGTATTGAGAACGATGAGTCGGAATTCCCACACACTTTACATTCACGAGAATAATAAATTTCATTACTTTTACTTTCATATGAAGATTTCGAAAATGTTATCTTAATCCTCCCACCTTTTTTCAAATAATAAAGTGTATGAGCACCCCAAGAATTCCCACACTCTCTACAATGTTGTTCAGTCTTTTCTGCAGCATTTAATAAAAACTCCCCTAAAGCCATATCTTTTTCCTTATAAAACTCAATTGCTAGAATTTCAGGTTTTAAACACATTTTGTTTTCTGATATTAAAAAATGTTTAAAAATCATCACCCTATCATTCAGTTCATTAAATACATTAGGAATAGGATTTTTCGTATAATTAACAAAAATCATTCTTTCAAGCCTAATACTTCTATACTCAATTACTAACTCTCTAATAATTTTCTTAACCGAATTAAGTTCAAAAGCATCAGGCCCAGATATAAAAACAGTTCCAACTAATGACAAATCATTAAGCCCAGTAAAATGATCAATCAAAGTTGACCCTCGATTTTCTTGGACAAACATATTACATTGACCTAAAAAATTCCTTTCATGATAAATCTCATCTGGGGTGTTTAATATTTTCCCACATGTAGCTCGGGCAATAAGATCCATAAGTTTTTTTTTTACATTAATCAAAGCGGTAATATTTCTATTAGACAATTCAGCTAGAAATACTTGTGGTAAACTTTTACTACATATGATCATTGAAGGGTTGATACTGAGGATTTTCTTTAAGGTTATAAGAGAAAGTGACCCTTCTTGGTCTATAAGTTTGTCCATAGACACAAGGTTGGAGTCTTCAAAGTTCTCAAAGACTTCATTTAAAAACAAAATCTTGGGGTTTAAGATTTTTTTAAGCATTTTCTTATTAGCGAGGTTCTTGACAAATGCAATCCCACTCATGAAACTTGTCAAATCCAAACTATTCCATATGATTTTTTGAACTTTTAAATACTTGTTTATCTCCATAAAATCCCCTCTGAATTGTACTGATGGGGTTAAAACACTGACAATATTCTGAATTAAATTCACTAAAATACCATGCCAAGTTTCTTGTATCTGATAATGGGCTATAAGCTCATTCGTCCTTTCTTGTAGAAATTCTAAGCTTTGTTGACCCCAGCCATCTTCTGCATTAATCTCATTTTTTGTCATTTCAACTTCATGTGGTACATCTTCTGATATTGTAAAAAGTCTAACTTTTTGCCCATCTTCTTCAATGCTTGAATGAGATTCTGATGTACTATGCAAATTAGATGGTTCACGAAAGCTGTTTATTGCTTGATTATTAATTTCCATTGAAATTGAAGCTGGGGTATGTGAGTTTATTCTACGTTTTATAAGGGTATAACATTTAGCACAGATTCTTTGGATTTTTTTGTTGCTGATTTTCTCGTTTTTTTTTGTAGCGCACTTCCCACAGTAAATTTTACCACAGTATCTACAGTGATGCCTACGACGAAAAGTTGTAAAAGGAAGCTCGCAACTGAGACAAGTTTTTGTATTTGAGTCGTGCATCCACATATCATGGCCTAGGAGGATTATTTCACCTGACATAAAGGTTTTGAAAATTATAAAAAAGATTTTTGTGGAATCTATTTTGTAATTTTAGGTTTGAGATTGTTTTATATGAATTTTGTTATTCTATTGTAGTTTCTGGTTTATAGGAATTGAATTTTTTTTATTGTTTTTTTGAGTGTATATTTCGGTATTTTGATATTATATTTTAGTTTAGACTTATTTTATAAGATAGTTTTTATATAAAACACAATAAATATAGGTGAATTGATTTTTTTTGTTGGAATAGAGAACGGGATATTTAAATTTATGAATTTTTTATTGAATTGATTTTAGATGCTAAAAGTTTTTTATTTAAGGATGATGCAAGACAGACTCAATATTTTAAGTAAAGCTG
>MPUH01001296.1:0-19023 GCA_001970955.1 Stentor coeruleus | reverse complement strand
GATTATCATTCATTATATTCTATACTGTTAATATATCTAATCTGCGCAGGTATGTTGATATGAATATCTCTCACTTCTAAGTATAATTTATTATTCCAGCTTGATTTTATGCTTTTTTCCCGTATATTTTCTTTTTTTATATATATACTTCATAATTCATGACTTCTACATCTAATTTTCCACTAGGAGGGTGACCTGGTAAACATAAGCAATAGCTACTTTTGTTTCCGGGTGAATTTCTTCTCGAAACTCACCAAAAACTTCATTTGAAAGTGCTTCTGAGTTTCATTCTTTTGGTGTTAAGCAGTTTTGTACACTGCTTGGCCTATACATCTTTTTTTTTTACAAAGTTTCATCATAATCCCCTCACCAACTTCCAAAAACTTTTGCCTAAAAATCCCCCATTTTCCATTAAAACGCCAATATAATTTCAACTGTTAGTAAGATATCTCAATATAGATTTTTCTATAATAAATGGAACATACACAGAAAAGTTTAAACCAGGTAGGACACTACAAGCCCAAGCGTCACCGAGCAGACAACAGCTTCCTCCAAAAGAGTATCTCTACAAACAATTACCGTAAAGGCTCTTCTAAAAAACTATACAAAAAGAAAACCCAAAAATACGCTCTTCAAGCAATCCTCAACTTCAAAGACCACACTCTGTCAAAAATCGAACCTTCAAGCATGTTTTATCTCAGAAAACTCACTCTTATTCAAAAGTACCCTCTTACACCCTTACACCCTAAAAATAATACCCAGACATTAGATGAAACCCAATTAGAAAGTACATGGCGACTAGTCCCAAAACCCATAAAAAGTGAATTAGATGACATGACAAAAGCCCTAAAATCCTTGCTAAATAAACTTACCCCTACAAATTTCGAATCTATCAAAGATAAACTCATCCAACTCTTTTCCCCACAGTCTTCTAAAATATTTTCAAATCTGCTTATCACAAAAGCATGTTTAGAATCGAAATATGTCGAAACTTACACCCAGCTCGCATGCGAACTGACGAAAAGATTTGCTTTTTTTAGAATTGATTTGATTGGAGAATGCGAGGATTTGTTTGGAGATTTAGCTCTTGAAGCTCATGAAATTGGTGTAAATAAAAAAAAAGTTTTAGGGTGTGTTTGTTTTCTTGGGGAACTGATGAATAAAAGGTTTATTTCGGGAAAAGTAGGAATATACTGTTGTGAACAATTGATTAAAAAAGGTACTGAAGAAGCAGCTGAGGGAGTTTGCTATTTACTAAGTGCTTGTGATAGAATTTTTGAAAGTGGTAGGTATAAAGAAGATGCTCATTTTTTAGTTAGTAGATTGCATGATATGTGTGAAGGGTTTTCTTCAAGAGTTAAGTTCCAGGTTCAAGATGTTGTGGCAGATAGGAAGGTACATAAATTTATATTGGAAGGCAAAGAGAAACCTTATAATTTAGGAGCTAATTGATTTAAGTGAAGTATGCTTTGGATTTGAGGATTAAATTATTGGTTAGACTAGAAATAAAACATGCATAATTCTATATTGTAGAGGTTCCTAAGTGAAATTGCATTAAGTATATAATAAATCAGACTCAATGCTTTCACTCTTGCATTAAAGCAAAGGAAAACCTCTTGCTAGCCTAATTTTTCCTTTGTAAATCAAGAATTCTCACTGCTATTTGTTTTTATTCACTCTAATCCAAAAATGATCTTAGCATAATTATTTCTATAAAAGACATCTAACTGCAATAAAAAGATTTTCAAAACCTTCGAGTACAGGAAAATTTAAAAAAAAAGTATCCCTTCACTAAAATTAACTTTAATTATCATATTACAAATGAAATACAGCCAAAAACTATGGTGCAAGCCAAACTATATTCTATATTTAACAAAGGGAGTATCTTTATTTTAGCAATTCTTTTGCAATTACATTTTCAAATAATTTGTGTAGAGATATATTCGGAAAATTTGTTTATCAGATAATATAATAATTGAATTTTAATAGAAAATTTATTTTTGGTTTATGATTGTGTAAAACTATGGACAAAACTTTAAAAATCAGTCAGATTATAGTAAAAAAAGAGATTTATTATTAGAATTAAGCAATATATTAGATAATCATTTTAATATTAATATGCCCTTAAAGATATTTATAATTTCATAAGCAAAAAAATAAGGTAAATGCTTTGATAATAGTTATTAATCATATGTTTCTGCATAAATTATACTAAATTTTATATAAAATTAAACTAAAAATCTTTGGCCCACACGATTAGTATTTTTTTACATACTTCAAGCAAATATTTTCGTAGTAGTTTCCTATTTCTATAAAAACTACACAAAATTATAATAGTTACCAATAAAAAGTATGCCTAAACTATAATTTTCAACAAATGGATTCTTAGAATATTAAACTTACTATTTATTCTCTGATACAAAAACTCTTCACCCAGCGATTATCAATCCTATACTCCAATCCCCAAAGTAGTAAATTCATAATAAAGCCTCTTTCTATTAAAATCAAAACTTATAATTATTTCCCATCTAAATTTTGTATGTTTTCTAGCATAAAAACTTATAATTATTTTAAGACAAAATGGGCCAGGATCTAACTCATCCATCACTACAGCTCCAAAGAGTAAGCTCCGCTAAGCATACTCACAATCTATCAGGGACGAAAATGAAATCAATTAACGAAAACAAAATATTGTTAATCATAGCTGACAATGAGGAATTTTCTATACAGGTAAACGATGATACATTAACATGTGGTTGGCTTATATCAGAATTATTACGGCTTTATAAAGGTATCAAAACTATTGTCGGTCTAAGGACATCTAAAAACTTAGAAGCTCTTGACTATTGGCTCATGCACTTTGAGAGATCCCTCCAACCTTTTAAAAGCAAAGAAACTCTCATTGCAATTTTTGAAGAACCCCCAGCAGGACCCTTTGGACCTTTCCACTTTACCCCTATAAAATTCATCGGAAAAGGAGGTTTTTCTCAAGTTATTGAAGTACGTAAAAAAGACACGGGGATGCTATATGCAGTAAAAATTATAAAAAAAGATTTTCTGATCAGTGAAGACAAAGTTCACCAAATATTGACTGAAAAAAATATCCTTATCAACATTCAGCATCCATTTATAGTGAAGTTGCATTGGGCTTATCAAACTGTAAGATTTATATAGGATGAAGACTTGCATTTGGTTATGGACTTTTGCCCTGGTGGGGAGCTTTTTTACCATTTGCACAACTTAGGACGTTTAGCTGAGGACCAAGCAAGGTTTTATATATCAGAAATAGTAATTGGGCTTGAGTTTCTTCATGCTTCAGATGTCATTTATAGAGACTTAAAGCCGGAGAATATTTTACTTGACTTGGATGGACATATAAAAATCACTGACTTTGGGCTTTCTAAACAGTTTATTCAGAAACGAGATAAGAGTTTTAGTTTTTGTGGATCTCCTGAGTATATGAGTCCAGAAATGCTTAAAGGTCAAGGTCATGGGCGGGAAGTTGATTTTTATAGTTTGGGAGCATTGCTTTTTGAAATGCTTACTGGCTTGCCACCTTTTTACGACTCTAATAGGTCGAGAATGTATAGAAACATCCTCCAAAATGATCTTTTTGTTCCTAACTATATTAGCAAAGCTGGAAAAGACCTTATTTATGCTTTGCTTAATAAAAACCCTGAGCAAAGACTTGGCCATCATCAAGGTATAATCGACATAAAGTCTCATCCTTGGTTTAAATGCATCTCTTGGAATAAAGTCCTAAACAAAAAAACTATCCCTCCTTATAGACCAAACTTCCGTCACAGCAACTTTGACCCAGAATATTTAACAATGCAAATACCAGAAGATGAATTTAAAAAACAACGAATCCCATCAACATTACAATTTGCTAATTTTGATCACAATGTAGAAGACAAAGGAAGAATTTCAGAAACTTCTAATATATCAACTCAATCAAGTAAGCATGCAACAATAAACTCCCAAACGACAGATGAATACAATTCAACTAAAGTGAAGCTATTTATGCCAACTGTATCACCAAAAATATGTACAGTTAAAGACCCAATTGAACTTTGCACATATAGGCATCGAAGATATAGAGAAATGATGCCTATGCTGCTTTCTGGAGAAGTACCAAAAACATCAAGAAATTTGGTTCAAGAACTAAGGTCAACAAACAATTTTAGAGTACCTTTTAGGCAAAGGAGGAAAGATAAACCTTTAAGCCAAGAGCTTAATTTGGAAATTCCTGAGACTATGGAAGGCAAGTATCAGGCTAATAATATCCCTGAGTTTCTAAAGAAAGATTTTTGATGATAATTTTAACAACCTTTTTATAATATAGTTTTCACTCTATTTTTGATAAATAAGCTTTTTTAACGCCTTTCGTATAGCATTTTACATAATTTTTTAAATATTGACTGTGGTAAATCTAGCAGTCCCAGTAGTTTTCTTAAGATAATTTATCATAAAAAATCATTCAAAATTTTATAATCAATTTAAGAAATGCAACTTCAAAAATCATATTAATTTTATCATCAAAAATATTGAATAAATTCTCTTATCAAAGTTTATGTAGATTCTCTATAATACAAAATTTTGAAAAAAAGTTCATCAAAAAATATGGTATTATGCAAACAAAATAAAACACAATAAAATGGAAATTTGAAGGTCATATATAATGGAAATGAAAATTCAAAAAAAATGTAAACTTAAAAGCAAATTAAATTATGCATAATAATTTTATTAATTTTCTAAAGAAAATCTACAAATTCAATATTTTCTGCATAACATGAAAAAATATCATGCTAATACTATAATTTTTTCAAACGCACTCTTTAATTCTATTTTTTATTTTAATTCTGAATTACATGATTCCAGAATTATGCTTTTTGGGATGGTGCGAAAAGTATATTACATCAAATATAATCATGCATATGTTATACAAATAATCTAAGATTATTTATTGTTGCGATAGCATTTAGAATAGTGAATAAATACTATAAAAAATTGCATTAGGATTCTCTAATTATATGAAATAATTGCTATAAAATATTGTATCACAACACCTTATAAATATATAAAACTAGATGAAAATAATAATCTAATGCCTTCAATATTCATAAAAGGCTATGCTTTTTGGGGATTTCATAATTCTATTCCGAAAATCAGAATATAATTAACTTCAGCCTAATCTTTAGATAACCATAAAAAACTCCTATAAATTCATTCTTTTCTATGTGCTCTGATTTGTAAACAACAATAACTTTCTCCTAGCCATCATTCAGACTTTAAAAGCATTTACAGCTGCACTTCTTATAGTAATTCCCCATTATGCATTTTGCAGCATAATGGATTATCAAAATCTCTTAACATTTTCCATTTAATCTTAAACAAGTCATCATATATTCTAAAATTTAGCTAATACTGTAAATAACTCTCCTACTTGAAAAGTTAAAATTCATAATTTACTATGATGCTTATAATAAACTAAGCCTTTTACCAATACAAAAAATCTCCAATTTATGTTTAAAATATTATAGCCTTCAAGTATATGAAAATTTATATTAAATGCCTAATCTATACTAAAATCAATAATATAAATCTCAAACCATAAGTTTTTCTCCCCAAAAGATATACTTTTTACTTGACACTTTTTAACTTGGACTTTTGCAATCCATAAAATTCATCCTTCGTGCAGAAAGAATTATTTCACCCTAATAACTTATAAATAATATGGGTATAAAAGAAGATTATAGTCGATGGCCTTTAGGTCGGCAACTACAAGTAATATTTATAATCTCCGGGTTTTTACTCACTCTAATCTTAGTCATAATAACACGCTTTCAACTAGACTGGCTACGAGATAAAATAATTAATGACTCAACTAAATGTTTAGAAGACAGTCTTATCTACCAAATGCGCAAACTTGGCCAAATCGAGTCTGAATTTTTATCAAGCGAGTTCTCAAACTATATAGCTCATGTTAGAAACCATAACTATACAGATCGGAATGTCCAGGGATATTCAAAATATTCACAAAGTCCTTTTAAACCTGCAGAATATTGGTGGCATACCTCAATAAAAGAAGACTATACCGACTATGAGAAGGCTGCATATTTTTCAAAATTTGGCCAAGATGCTGTTGTAAGTATTATGGAAAAAGACTCAGCTATGAATAGTATATACAATCTAACATATTCAAAAGAGTATATAAGTTTATATCAAGGTTTTAAAGAAAAAGAATTATTACATTATTATCCTGGAGTAGTTAATTCATTGTCTGATTATACACCTTTGGTACGTGAATGGTATTATAAGGCTCAAACTTCAATAGGAAATGTTGTTATTACTGAACCTTATCAAGATGCGACTACAAATCAGTGGATTATATCGATATCCACTGCTATGTTGGATGGAGATGGGAAGATGTATGGGGTAGCTGCGGCTGATGTAGGTCTGAAAGAACTGACTGATAAGACTTCAGCTGTTAAAATATTGGATACTGGGTTTTTTATGCTTATATCTTCTGGTGGTATGATTCTTACTATGCCTGAATCCTGGAAACCCAGTGACACCACCCTAACTCTTAGGGTCTTTGACACAACATATACTGGGATCTCAAAAGCTCAATGGGAGGCTATGAAAGCCTCAGTCTCTGGGTCAAGACACGATTTTACTGATATCAATGGTACCTTATATTATACTATAAAACATGATATAACCCCTTATATAGACTCTAAAAACATAACCCATTACCTCTTAGTATGCGCTAAAAAAATCGAATCAGAAGAAGCTAAAAACTCTATAGAAAACAATTTTTCAAAGACTTATATTGTAATATTTTGGGTAGTCCTTTCTATAGCAATAATTGTATTTATCTTAGTTGGCCTGTTAATTTATTTTGTAAGTAGGAAATTGAGTTTTCAAATGAAAATGATAGAAAAAATATTTGGGAAAATTATCAGAAGAGGACTATTTCCGAAAATGGCTAAAGGAATTTATTTTAATAAACTTGAGGATAGCTCTAAAGGTATAGAAACATTAGTTGATGCTTGCAAGATTAAGGTACAGAGAGTTAAAGATTTGGAAGAAAATTTCGCGTATTATAAATGGGGACTTACTAGGCCTAATGATGTACTGATGTATCAAAAGTGGACTGATTGCTTATATCCATATAGTTTGCATACTGATAAGCCTAGTAGTTGGAGGCATATGCTACCTGAATTAAATAGGGTATTTTAGTTTAACATGATTAGTGATCATGGGATTAAAAGTTTTTAATTTGATTTTGGATGAGATGGATAATAAGTATTTATATAATAATAAGTAAAAAATTGTTTATGATTATTTTAGTGGTAGGAGGATGCCAAAAATAAGGTTTTATTTAAATAGCAGATTTTAGAACAGCATAAAAGATTTTATAGCTGATGATTAAGATGAGAATATTTTATGATAATTATTGCAAAGAAGAAAAAGAGATTTTTAGAGAAATGAAAGGGAAAATTTTTATAAAATCAGCTTAAAGATCTGAGTAGTTTTGGTTAGCTCTCGTAATATAATTCGGCAATTACTTACAACATCTGAATGCATTCATATACTAATTTAAACACTTTACAAACTGTTTTAGTTGAAAAACCTTATCAGATTTCTGATAAGGATTTTTTCATTTTGCTTGTTTGAGTGATTTACCTAAAACTGTAATTACTATAGATTATATATCATATGCTTTAGCACTAGCCTTAAGGTAATTAGTCTATCTTTCTCCATATCTGAAAATCCTCAGAATCTTGTACCCTTGGATAAGTCTTTGTGCCTAATGAGACTAGCTCTTAGCGTTTCCTCTTGGTATTTTTAATAATTAAGTTTGTCCTAGCGCATATATCTTCTAATATCTGAATGCTAAGGAATTCTCTTACAATGTCAATCACAGTGATCTAACTAATATATAAATATTAACAGTTGCAAAATCATTGACTTTCATAATGGCTTCATATGTAGGGCCTATTTTCTCCCACTCTCCGCAAAGGAATTCAAGCTACTTTACTTTTTTTCTTGTAACCATCAAGAAATCCCCAGTCCATAAATAATTATATAAGTAAAAAAAATATTGGTGAGTACTTTATGCCCAGCCAGCGGATAAGTATTTAAAAGCTCTAAATCCATATAAATTTTCTCTAAAAGCATATATTTAAAATATCATATATAAAGTAAGGCTAACTATTTTTGATGAGTTTGTAGCATATCTGAACTAACAAGTTCAAGCTAGATACTTGAAATCTGATTTAGAACTTCCTTGTAACTCATGTTCGATTTTTGGACAGAAATTCCGGGCTAATTCAGCTCTTTTTAGGTTCCTGAAGCTTTAATCTTTGGCTACCAGGACACTTATTGCCAACCAGGATATTCTTCGAGCTCTAGCCATACTTTTGTAGCTGACACTGAGCAGGTTACACTAGTCTAAGCTTATAATAATTATAGGTTTTTGGGCAAGCTATTATTAAAAAGAATGGCTTATANGAGCTCTAGCCATACTTTTGTAGCTGACACTGAGCAGGTTACACTAGTCTAAGCTCTAAGTATGGTAAATTACTTTTTCATAATCTTTATTATATCTTCATACCTTCCAACTTATTCTGTGAGCTTAACCCTGCAAAAAGATCTTCCATTTATTTAATTATAATCCTATACCAATAATCAATAAAATTTTCTATAACATAAATTCGCATTTACACATAATATTTTATAAAATCTTCAATATCCTTAAAAAAAACTAAAATAATTACTTGCCAAACTAATTTTTGCATATAAATTCACTATTCTCCCCTTTTCTTTCTCAATCTATATAAATCTTAATAAATCTTTACTCATAAAAATTTTAGAAAAAAAAATTCAATATTCAATCAAATAAAACTTAGTTAGTAGCTTCTACGCTCTGTTTAAACTCTTTATGAGCCTGTTGAGCAAAATGACTTGAGGGACGCTTTACAGGCATAGGTGCAGCAAGGCAATGTATTTTCTCAAAATGCTCAGAGTATTCTTGAAAAGTATAACACATATAACTGCAATATGGCATTTTACAGCTGAGTCTATGAACATTGCACATATGGATAAAAAGCTCCTCAGATGTTACAAATTTCTCACTGCATCGATTATCAGGACAACTAAAAGTCATCTCAGTTTGTGAGAAGTTTTGAAAGTCTTCTCTAGTCGAATGATTTATGCTAGGATTCTGAGGCTCTTCACAAGGTTTGATCAAATTTTTCTTATTATTAGAAGGTGCTTGTATTGGAATTGGCTCTACAATGCCAACTGCAGCTTTTTTTTCATTTGCCTTTGAGAATTGAGTGAGCTTTTTTTCAGGCAAAGGGGTTGTAGATTTTTCGCTTTGTCCAGATGTGCCTTTGCTTGCATCAATTATTGGGCTTTTATCTTGTGGGCCAGTGAATTTTTCGACAAGGTCAATTTTTTTACTGAAAAGAGGAGACTCACTACGATCAAGATCAATAGCTTCATTAACTTTAGAACCTTCTTTACAGTCCAAGTCTTTAGTGTGATTTTCTATCTCAAGTGTGTCCTTGTTTAAAATGGACTTTTTGCTTCGAGCTATGTTCAAAGTCTTGTTTGGATCTGGAGAAACTGATGGAATTGGAGACTTTGCTGTTGGAGTCTTTGCTATTGGAGTCTTTGACTTGCTTTCATTTGTGCTCTTTGTGGGTTTTTTAGAGCTTTTTTTCTTGGATTTTGATTTGGGCTCTGGCTCAGCTGAAGTTGTCCCATCAGAATTCAGAATGAGGATGTCCTGAACCTCGCATTTTTCTGAATTTTTTTCTTTGCGGAATATTACATAGCCTTCTAAAGCTAAGCGAGGTCTATACCAAAACTCTTGTTCCTGGGAGCTTTCTACCTGCATTTATAAATTGGAGGGTTCCCCCCCCCCTAATAAGTTTATATTAATTATTAAATATGAGTTTATAAAATATGGAAAAGGTCAGGACTTGGATGAATTAAGAATGAATATTATAGAAAACGGACTTAAAAAATATGCGAATGAAGAAACTAGTTTTTTTTCATTATTGCATATCGTTTTATGGAATGAAGAATTTTAAAAAACACTTAGAAAAAAGCACAACAAATAAGAAATAATCAAGACAAAGAAATAAAAACTTTATCAAGAAAATACTATAAAATAAGAAAATTAACAAGGGCTGGACAATAGTCAAGCAATAATTCCTAACTATAATACTAAGAATGAACATTGATAAGACAGGATGAAGGTGAAGCTTTTTGTGTAGATTTGAAGGAAAGGCATAAAGATAAATTTTTGATAGGGATGGAGTATTACAATGATATGGAGGGAATGAGAATGCTAATAATTTTTATGCATGAAAATCAAAAACAATTAAATTGATTGTAGCAAACAATGTAAAAAGTAGCATAAAATCATTAAGATTTTGTAGCATCAATATATAAATAATAATATATCCTTATGCTTCATAATATGCATATTGGAGCATCCATATATAAAATTGTATATGTGTTTATAAAATGGAAGTGGAAGATAGTAGCATTAAAGAGTCATTTGAAAATGAAGCAAAAAAAGTAATTGAAACTTTTATTCAGCATCATACTGAATGGAATGACGAAACTATAACTGGATTAGCGAATAAAATCCCGAGCGATATAGTCAGTAATATATATAAGAGCAACAAAGATTATAAATTGATAGCTAATTGTGTGATTAGCAAGAAAAACCAAATCAACCCAAAAGTAGACTCGATTTCTATGTGGGAGCCGGATAAAGATTTCTGTGTGAGTGTCTGTTTGGACAATGAAAGATACTACTGCGTAGTAAACCTTTATGCCGTATCGCTAAACTAGTTTATAGATATTTTCATTTAGCTAGTCAATTAAATATCATAATCCATGGAAAAATACTAAAATTTATATCTAAACACTAAGCTACCTGTAGAATCTTGTATAAAAACAATTACACTTATAAATTTCCAATTATACATAGAAAACTACATAGATATTCTATGAAAATTTCAATTTTTACCCTTCATATTATATATAACAATTTCTACTTATAATGAAAATTTTATTATCTGGAGCTCACCTATAAGCTACATAAATCCTTTTAAAATTTCAAGCTAAGCATAATAAAATATCCCCAATAACAAACTAATATTCAATGTCTTCAAATTTTAAAGTATCACTGACAAGCCATATCCCAAGACCTAAACCCTTAATGTAAACTATAATCATTAAACTTAAACTTGGACTTAATTAGAGATAATTTAGTTAATAAAACAATAAATAAGGAATACTCAATGGAAGAAATTGAAAAAATCGACAAACTTATTAAAAAAATTATTAAAAACAAGAAACAATACGAAGATAAGCCCAAGAAAAATTAGTTTGCACATGGCGAGGGATAAAATTTATCAATATCTAATTTATATATGAGCACATGCTATTAAAGATTTGCTATTTAAATTATAACTTTGCAAAAATTAAGATATAATTGGGAAAATTAGAGAATAATTATTAGTATTAGTTAATATTTATTTCTAACCAAGTGCTAGCCAATTTTAATGGTACTATTAGTTTCATTATACTCTATAATATTTAGATGTAATCTTGAATATGTTATCAATTAGCATTATCTTGCAGTTAATTTTTATAATTCATTAAGTTATTGTTGCATCGTACTATTTTAAGTAATTTTCTAAGAATTATTATATGAATATATGATATTAAAGATTTACTATATGAATTATAATTTTATATAAAGTAAGGAGATATTTTGAAGAATCATTTTCAAAATCACTATAAAAATGCAATCTAAACTCTCATCAGCACAAAATTCTTCATGTATTTTCTTTTCTCATATCTCCCTAATAGATTGCATTTTTAGTTAGTCTTACACTAAAATTATAATTCAATTATAAAAATCTATCATTTTATCAAAAAGATACAATATTTCACCTCTAAATCATGTCCTAACTCAGCCAGCATCCCTTCGAAATCCCCGTCAAAACCTATACAAATAAAATTCATAATCGATATGCAAATATACTTTAAAATATATCTGAGAGCAAGTCAAATAGCCTTGAAGAAGATAAAATAATAAAAGGAATCATAAACCATAATTTCCAGGATCCAGCAGCCCTCATTCACAGCTTTTCCCTAAAACTCCTGAAGTTTCAAGTAAAAAAAGACTCCTTAAAAACCTCAAAAAAAGCTAGCCTAGTCATATCTCCCAAGTTAAGAACAACGAGAAATTCTATAATAAGCCTTAAATCCCCAGAAGATATTAATTCTTTAAGCAAGTAAACTTCACAGCAAATTATAAAATTAGTATGCAAGCTTGTGTCTTTAAAGCTCCAAATAAGTTTATGTGAAAGCAGGAAGTTGTCGAAAAAGATCAAGATGAAATCCAACATTTTTTCATGATTAAAAAATGCTCAGTTTAAAAAATTCCTCCAAGAAATTTCTTAAAAAACACTAATAACATGAAAAAATACTGAAGGATTCTTTGAAACTTAATTGTTTATTTGAGAATAAGTATATGGATGAAATAAACAGAATTCAAATAAACAGAAGCATATAAAAAGGAACTAATAAAGAAAACTAGTGAAAGGATATTGAAAGGAAAAAATTAAAGTTATTTTATGATAATAACTAGTGAAAGGATACGAGAAAGATGTGATAATTAGAAACATAGAGAATTATTATAAAGACCAGATAAATGTTGTCAAAGATTACTACCAGAAAGAAGTTGAAGCTAAAAAGTTCATGATTATGAAGCGAAGCAGTTTGTTTCAGAGTTTACCAAAAGGCAAAAACTTGAAAGGTTAAAAAATATGCTGATATGAAACAAGTAAGAAAGGGAACTTGAAGATTTAAAAGAAAAATTTAATTCAATATATTAATTTATCCTAGAATTTGCATAAAGAATCCTTATATCTTAAAAAAAATCAATATTCTCCTCAATCTTATATTTAAAACATGTATTAATTCTCATCTTTCAAAATGAGCTTTTTTCTGACAGCTTCCTGCATTTTCCCAACATCACTCGATAAATCAGGTATATGCAACGACAGAGATTCAAGATTTTTATGTTGCCTTTGGTCTTCTGCAAAATATTTATGTACTCCTGTCACTGTCTTTAGCAAAGATCGTATTGATGATACTTTATTAGTTCTTTCACTTGGACTTAAGCTTTTGAAATTCCCTTTTTTTTCATCTATTTCATTATGTGAAGGCAAAGTAAATGATTGTATTTCTTGATAGATTTTAGTTGTATTTTCAGTAATATCAATAGATTTATTATGCAAAAGTGCTTTAAAAGTTTCTTCAGCATCAGTGCTTGTACGTTCTGAAGGTAGGTTAGAGTCAGAAAGCAATATTTCGGTCATGTTCCAATAGCAAACTTCTATGGATTCTGATGAAAAATTGAAATTCTCTTCTTCGTGTCCTTCAAAAGTATCAAGGTTTACAGGAACTTTCATGATTTCCGGATCGAAGTTGGATTTTTTCAAGTTTGGGCGAAATGGTGGGGTGTACTTTTTTTTTAGCATCCTTTGCCAGTTTATCCCTTGACACCAAGGGTGTTGTTTTATTTCTTCAAAACTAATCCCATTAGGTTTTTTTAAGGTATCTTCAAGGTTTTTATTTGTTTTACCTAGGGAATCTTTGGATAAAAGTCGAATTATTAGGTTTTTAACATCTTTGCTCAAGTATTTAGGGAAAATGCTCTCAGAAATTTCGAGACTATTATCTGGCTTTTCGATTAGCTTTGTGGTGTTTAATACTTCATATAATAGCAGTCCTAGTTTGTAGAAGTCTTCAGTTTTATCAATTATAGATTCAGTGTTATTTTGATCTTCGGGGTTAAGTGAAAAAAGGTAAGGGTTAGGAGAAGATGATTTAGCTTGAGAAAAGTCGATAATTTTTATGTGCCCATCAATATCTAACATAATACTTTCAGGTTTAAGATTTTTGAAGGCTATATTTCGGTCGTGAAGATATTCAAGAGCAAGAAGGATTTCTCCGAAGTAGAATTTAGCTTGGTTCTCAGTAAAACGACCGATATTCTTGAGATGAAATCCTAACTCTCCTCCTGGAAGGTACTTAAGAACATAATAAAATTGCGAGTCCTATATAGAAAATACAGATTGGCATGCCCAATGGAGCTTAACGATAAAAGGATGGCTTATTTGGGCCAATATATTTCTCTCAGCAATAACCTGCTCAAGTCGATTATTTTTTTCAACCTCTTGCTTTTCAAGTATCTTAATTGCATACAGAATCCCAGTGTCTTTTTTCCTACTTAAAACCACTTTCGAGTACTTCCCAATACCAATGTTTTTAAGAAAATTAAACCTCCCAATTCCAACATCATCACAATCCTCACTAAAATAAGCTGTTAGCATTTCATAGCTTGAAAAAGGTTTTAAAGACTTCTCAAATCTTAATAAATACTCATCTAATATGTCTAAACTTTCTTTAGTCCTCAAAGCTGCAATTGAACCTTCATTTTTGTAATGTCTTATGACCTCTGAAAGAAGCCACCCACAGGTCATAGAATCATCAGGAATTTCTATAGTAATTATGCTGTGATTTGCTATGATTTTTACGATTTTATTTTGATATGGGTTGTATTTGGAAGTATCACGTCGAGGTTTTTCTGATTGAACTCTGAGTTCTTGGTTTGATGTACTTTGTCCCATTTTAGTTGATTATTAATATTAGATTGTTAAGGATTTTTAAGGTATATTAAACATTATCTTTAACAAATCCTCAATCTTTATAATTTTAAATCTTCTATTCTCTAAAACCTTACTAATATGCTTGGGCTAGAAGGAATATACAATGTTTGAGTATATGATGATAATAATATGTTGCGATTTTAGTTTAGAAATAAAGTTATTAATATAAAGATAAAGAAACTAATTAGATCTAATGCACATTTATTTACTCTTTCACAGCTGCAGCCGCATTTCCCTAATAATCTGATATATTATCTCTCAATTTAACTATCCTAAAACCTCTTCTTAAAGGCTTAATTGTACTATTCCTATTAAAATTACAATTAGAAGTTTGAATCATCATAAATAATCCTTAAATTATCTAAAGCTCATTCCCTATCTTTTTTCCTCTAATTATCATTATCTCTACCACTTATAATAGTAAAATAAATGGCAGGAACTAATCGTTTTGTATCTCGCTGCCTAAAAGAACTGCGTGTCGGTAACCATACCTATAAATACTTCAATATCCAAGCCTTAGACGATCCTCGTCTTCGTAAACTTCCATACTCGATACGAATTCTCTTAGAAAGTGCAGTAAGGAACTGTGACGAATTCGAAGTGAAAACTTCTGACGTTGAAAACATCTTGAACTGGGAAAAAACCTCAAAACGAGATATAGAAATCCCATTCAAACCTTCAAGGGTCCTATTACAGGACTTTACAGGTGTCCCAGCTGTAGTTGATTTAGCAGCTATGCGTGACGCTTTTGTCAAAATTGGCCGGAATCCATCTAGAATAAATCCTTTGTGCCCAGTAGACTTAGTCATAGACCATTCAATACAAGTAGATATATCAAGGTCATCAGAAGCATTACGCAAAAACGAAGAATATGAATTTAATAGGAACAAAGAAAGGTTTGAGTTTTTGAAATGGGGTCAAAAAGCTTTTGAAAACCTGCTAATTGTCCCTCCAGGCTCTGGGATTGTTCATCAAGTCAATTTAGAGTACCTTGCTAGGATTATTTTTGATAGGAATGGACTTTTATACCCAGATTCAGTTGTAGGAACTGACTCGCATACGACTATGATCAATGGTGCTGGGGTTGTTGGATGGGGTGTTGGGGGTATTGAAGCTGAAGCAGTTATGTTGGGACAGTCAATTTCTATGGTTTTGCCTAAAGTTGTAGGATTTAGACTTACAGGAAAACTACCTAATTATGCAACGGCAACTGATTTGGTGTTGACATTAACGAAAATGCTTAGGCAAAGAGGTGTTGTTGGTAGTTTTGTTGAGTTTTTCGGCCCAGGAGTTGAGAATCTAAGTATTGCTGATAGAGCTACTATTGCTAACATGTCTCCGGAGTATGGGGCAACAATGGGATACTTCCCGATGGATGAGAAAACATTGGAGTTCTTGAGAACTTCAGGAAGGCCTGAGGGAAAAATCGCATTTATTGAAGCTTATTTGAAAAGCAATGGACTTTTTAGAAACTATAGTGGAGAAGACCCAGTTTTCTCTGGAGATGTCCTAGAACTTGACCTAAACTCTGTAGTTCCATGTGTTGCTGGGCCAAAAAGACCCCATGATCGAGTTTCAGTTGTCGACCTAAAAAATGAATTCGTTACTGGTCTTGCCAGCCCTGTAAGTTTTAAAGGTTTTAGTGTACCAAACCCTAAAGCTGTGAGTAATTTTGAATATAAAGGACAAAACTATCAATTACGTCATGGGTCTGTAGTTATTGCAGCAATAACCTCTTGTACAAACACATCAAACCCAGGTGTAATGCTCGCTGCTGGGCTTCTGGCTAAAAATGCTGTAGCAAAAGGTCTGAAAATTGCTCCTTATATTAAAACATCATTATCTCCAGGGTCAGGTGTTGTGACAAAGTATTTTGAAAAAGCTGGAGTCACACAATATTTGAATGAACTTGGATTTTATACTGCTGGATATGGTTGTATGACTTGTATTGGAAACAGTGGAGATTTAGAAGAGGAGGTGCTTAAAGCAATTAATGCTAATGATTTAGTTGCCACATCGGTTTTGAGTGGAAATAGGAATTTTGAAGGAAGAGTGCATCCTGCAACCAGAGGTAACTACCTTGCTAGCCCACCTTTGGTTGTGGCTTATGCCCTGGCTGGACGTGTTGACTTTGATTTTGAAAATGAGCCTCTTGGAAACTATCAAGGTCAACCAGTATTTCTTAGAGATATTTGGCCATCAAGAGAATCTGTAGCTCAAACCATCTCTGAAATAATTACTCCTGATATGTTCAAAGAAGTTTATAGTCGCATAGCCAAAGGCACAGACACTTGGAATTCTCTTCAAGCTGCTGAAGGCAACTTATACTCTTGGAAAGACGATTCAACCTACATCCATAACCCTCCGTTTTTCAAAGATCTAACTTCAGAAGTACCAGAAATTAAAGACATCAAGAATGCTCATGTTCTTTTAAAACTTGGAGACTCTATAACAACAGATCATATATCCCCAGCTGGTAATATTGCAAGAAATTCTCCAGCAGCCAAATATCTTCAGTCTTATGGAATTGATCAAAAAGACTTCAATTCATATGGAGCTAGACGAGGTAATGATGAAATTATGGTTAGAGGGACTTTTGCAAATATTCGGCTTATAAACACTTTAATAGATCATGCTGGCCCACAAACTATGCATATTCCTAGTGGCGAAAAGCTTGATATTTTTGAAGCTAGTTCTCGTTATAAAAAAGATGGAGTTGATCTGATTATAATAGCTGGAAAAGAATATGGCTCTGGATCTTCAAGGGACTGGGCAGCTAAAGGACCATTTTTGCTTGGTGTAAAAGCGGTTATTGCAGAGAGCTATGAGAGAATACATAGATCAAATTTAGTTGGGATGGGGATTTTGCCTTTACAGTTTTTACCTGACCAGAATGCTGTGACATTAGGACTTACAGGCTTTGAGAAGTATAATATTGTTCTTAATGGTGATGTTAAAGTTAATCAAATCATTGAAGTTTTAACAGATACAGGGAATAAGTTTAAGGTCAAAGCTCGTATAGATACAGATGTTGAAGTGGAATACTATAAGAACAGAGGAATACTGCATTATGTCCTTAGAAAACTAGCTAAGAATAACTAAAGTAGATTAATTTGAAGTTAAATGTTTTAAAACACATGATATTTATGTAACTTAGCCATAAAATTTCATGAAATTCTGCAGCATTTTGCCACAAAAATGCCAGGTGCATACAGTTGAGGTCTGGAAATATTTCTGAAATAAATACTGAATTTGCAAAATCCCTTTTTCATAATTTTTCTATATATAATATGAAAACATATACAAAAATAGGCCTCAAAAAATAAGATGCCTTTCAGAATATTTTCTGAATGTAAACAGTAATTGAATGCTGCAATCATTTAGTTTATATGCTTTCGGTAAATTTTTAGAGATACAGGGCTTTTCTTAAATAATATATGTCCAAGAACTGATGAATGCCATATAAAGACAGCTTTTAGAGAGGAAAATTTATTAAGTTATTTAAAAAAGTAATTTATTATTTTTCCATGATTTTTCTGTAATAGGAAAGTGTGTAATATTTTAATTCTTATACATGCAACTTTTTGTAAAGTTGTAGACTTTTAAAAGTTCTGTATAATTTTTGAATCAAAATATATGAAGATTGATTGATATAATGAATGTGAATAATGCCAGATGATCTGATTTTGTGAGATAGGAAAAAAGGGTTATTTAAATAAATTAACGTATGAAATATGGCTTGAATGTGAAAAATGAGAGAAGTTTTGAATATCTATTTTTGAGATATATTGAAAAAAATTCAGTAAATTTTTAATTTTATGAGAAGGAAGATTAAAAACAAGGTAAATCAAATCCTGAGATTTTGAAGTATTGATGAAATGAATAAGTTTTAAATAAGTAAATAAAGGAATAACAATATAGTTATGATTAATATAATAAAGTGACTGCTGCTATAATCTATTTTTATATAGTCTCATTACTTTAAGATGCTAATTATAAAACTAATACTTGCCCTCCTAAGTAAATGAAATACTAGGTAGATTTCCATATCTGCTTGCGCATACTCCTAATCTCATCTCATTATTAAATCTATGCAGTGGCATTTCAGGGTTCTGTGTGTCATTATACTTCAAAGACTTAAACTTTTCTTGAAACTCTTCAAGATTTTCTGGGTAATTGCCACTTAGTAAAAATTCTGACTGCTTTAAGTAAACTGAGTTGTTTATTTCTGAGAAAAGATTAGTCT
>MPUH01001295.1:0-19030 GCA_001970955.1 Stentor coeruleus | reverse complement strand
CTAGAACTTTTATCCCCCATTTGTCTAACATGAACTGTCCATTTTTTCCAACATGCCCTTTTTTCTTTATTAGCCCATCCACAAACAACTTTATGAATCTTTTTACTAACATCTTTATATTTCTCTAAGCTTAAGGTCCACTTTTTCCAATATACCCTTTTCTCTTTATTAGCCCATCCACAAACAATTTTACAAGTCTTTTTACTAGCATCTTTATATTTCTTTAAACTTAAGGTCCACTTTTTCATACAGATTCTAAGAATATTTTCATTACCTTTGAAAAATGCTAAAATAAGTCTTTTACGACCTTTTTCCATAAGGATATTGTTTAATCGTTGATTGGCTATAGAACTTAAGTCTATTTTTTGGGATAAAGATATGATATGGGATTCAAGTCGTGATTTTTCTTGGAGAATTTTTTGGGAATTTTCATACAATTGGCTGATTTTAGATTCGTTTATATAACTTTTCCATATAGAAACAGCTGAAATTTGGTTACTAAGGTTTTTTCTAGCGTGGGATAAAATACAGATTTTTCTGAAGTTTTTCATCGCTTTAGAAAAACCTTTCCAAGCATAGAAAACTCCTTCCAAACTTCCTTGGCGTTGTAGTGATAAAAATTTCCCTAATGTTCTTTTGTTAATGATTTTTTGCCTTTTATCTTTTGAATACTCGGCTATAGACATAAAAGCTTTTTTATATAAAAGTTTGCGGAAAATACTCAAAATATTTAATGAACTCTCTTTTTTACACCCAAAAACATATGATTTATTTGACCATTTACGCAATGAATTTACAAGATCTCTGTGTATTATAAAAACAAGGCATTTTTTCATCCGACTTTTTTTTATTTGTTCTATGTTTTGGCATTTTTCTTGTAAAGTATTTGAGACCATTAATAAGTTTTGGCTTATAGAAATTTTTTCTTTGAGATTTTGTTCGTTTTTATATTTTAAAGCTGCAAAGTCAAAAGCTGATTTTTCGTGACGCCATGAAGTGAATGATACGTAAAGTTTTAGGAAATAATGCTTAAAAAGCATGTTTTTAACTAAAGGAAGGGAGTTTTTAAAGTGGTTTTTAAATTGTTTCCAGTGGGTGAAGGATTGATGGATTTTTTTGTACATTGGATTAGTGAGGAGTTTTAAACTGTGCTTTTGCTGGAAAATATGATAGGTGCTGGATAATGAGACTAAGGATTTCTCTAGGTTTTCTCGTTGAGGGCGTTCAATTAAAAGAGATTGGTGAGCTTTAGAGAATTTTGTATTCATAAAATAACTCTTCCAAGCTAAAAACACAATCTCTAAGAACTTCTTCTGATCTTTTTCTCCATACAACCTCATAACCTTTTCCATTTTCCCTGCATACCTAATTCCACTAATCTCTTCTTTCCACTTCTGCATAGCTTTATTTTTTTCTTTCCCTCTAATCAACTGCAATACTTTCGACAAAGCAAAAACTTTTCTTTTTTGCCCAATAGCCGCCCTTTGAAACTCATGCAACACAGTCATTTTATAAACCTTCAAAACTTGACCTTCTTTTTTTCCCATATATTCTCTTGACTGTCTTTTAATTTTCACATACTCCCTAAATGCACAAAAGTATCTTTGCATAGTAAACTTCCCAGCAAAATCAACACTAAGGTCTTCATAACATTGTTTTATTTTCTTATCACTAGCAAGCTTTTTCCAAAAAGTAAATCTTAAACCCAAACTTCCTTTTCTCATATTCATAACAATTTTCCTTAAATATTTCCCTCTAACACTATAAAACCTTGATTTTTTAACCCATTTCCTAAACCTTTTTTCTATAGTATTCCTTGTAAACCCTATAAGCACCTTCCCTATTTTCTTAACACAAGTTTGTTTTTTCCCATTATCGACCAAAGATTTATCAACAATCTTCTTCCAAGCCCTAACAATTTTCCTTATCTTCCCATTTCGCGTATTTTTTCTAACAAAACTATCAACTAATTTCGAAGATGATACCCAAGACATATCATTTGACATAGCATTAAAAGCTCTCTTAATTTTTTTCATAGAATACAATGAGAAAATACTGACAATTTTCTTCAAAGCCCAGTTTTTTTTCTCCAACATCTGCTGATTGATTTTCATCATATAAAAACCAAAAAGAACTCTTGAGTTTATAAGCTTAGAAAACTCAATTCTCATAGTTGTACATGACATGATTTTTAATTGACGCTTAAAAGCCCAGCGTAAATTTTCAAATTCATCATTTTTTGCTATTATCATATTGTTGTATTTAGAGCATTCATCTTGTAATCTTCCAATAATTTCTTGGCTTTGAGTCTCTATATTCATAAGAATGCTTTTGAATTTCTCATTTTCAAAACTTAAACTCTGATTTTCTTTCTCATAAGACGAAATTTTCCCTTGAAGCAAAGATATTTTATCAACTAAAACACGATTATCGCCTTCAACTATTGCTATTAAGTCTATTTTTTGTTGTAGTTTTCCTAAAATATCTTGTTTTTCATATGATTGGGATTGAGTTTTCCCTTCTAATTCTTTTAATTTAGATCTAAGTTCATTTCTTTCGCTTTCAAGTGTTTTTAGTATATGCTTGAGTCTTGAGTTCTCTTCACGTTCATATTTTAGATCCCCTTGATAATTGCGATCTACTAAGGTTTTGACCTTACTGGAGTGTGAGACTTTTTTTTGAATTTCTTCAAAGCGGGCTTTTTCAAAGTGCAGTTTTGAGTGAAGTTCTGAGTTTTCATGGTTTAAATAGTCAACTTCTTGTTGAAGTTTGCTTATTCTATGGATTAAAGACGGCCTGTCTGATTCATTTGGAGGTATTTTCTTTTCTTTGAGTTCAAATGAAGTGTTGAAGTCTTTAGTTGGACGAGTATTGGCTATTCTTGTAACTTCAACTGTGGAGTTAAGATTGTATGGGACTTTTTGGGTTAGAACTGAAGAGTTTAATTCCCGAAGCGGAGGATTTGAATAAGACCTATTTGCGTTCGATTGCATTTTTATTATAGACTAGTTTTATATATAAAATATTTACTAAGGAGAGTATTTATGATTTAGATATTATATTACAATATTTTAAGTCAATTTTTTAATGATTTAGATAGGTTTTTATATAGAAAGTGTGTTAATCAGTAAAAAAAAATTAAGGATAGTTATAGAACTAATAAAGATATGATTTTTTATAAGTAATTTATTGTTTATCTCATGTAATATAAGGATATAATGATTAAGGGATATTATTAAAATAATGTTTATATGAGCTATTTAATGATAATTAAACTTTATGGGCTGTGATGAGTTGGGAAATCTGCGGATGTCAATATAAAATAATTATGACTATTATAATACTTAAGTTTTTTTCCAAATAAGCCTTAGGAACTGAATTTCTGACTTTACTCTTATCAAAAATATGTATTTATATTATCCATAATCCTTTCTTGAATAAAATTGCATATTATCATAATATTCGCTATAATAAATATTTGCATATAAAAGTCTTATATTCTTCATGATTACTATATTAGAATTTTTTCCTATTAATAAAAGCATTCATTCAGCATTTTCTTATAAGATTAAAGCTTATACTTTACTTTTATTACCTTAACTATTTCAATCTAGTATTATTCAAATATTTTTGATCTTAACTTTTTAATAATTTTAGTCATATCTCACCTTTTATCTTTAGGTTATGCACTCATATCAATATAAGAGATGCTCTTTAGGTTATGCACTCATATAAATATAAGAGATGCTTTTGGAATTGTCGCATAATTTTGATATAATTTTTTATAATCAGCTGCCGGCTCTATGCTCTTTTCTGTGATGCTTTTTTCTTTAGCATAAAGCCTGTTCCACAATCCTAGCCCTATATTTGTATAGCAATTCGCTTAGAATTGTTATTAATTATCAAATTCATTATGAGATATAAGAAAATTTAATTTGTAAGTCTATCATGTATAATTTTCAATAAGAATACTTTTGTAATAAGTTTTATTTCACATAGATTCAGGATGAACCATCCTTCAATGCTTAGATTGTGATTTTACTACGAGATTTTTAATTTATTGCAAATATCACTAATGAAAATTTTGTATAACTAAAAAGCTATTTATAGTAAATCCTATAATCAAACCCTTAAATAATTATTTTTTTATCATCTAATCAAATATTTAAACAAGTTTGCAAAAATATACTAAATCCATTTATAAAAAGATATGCTTATATAGGTTACATTTACTATTTTTTTTTTGTGATGACTATATTATATAAATATCCTTGCAATTATTTTCATTATAAGGCATTACGATATAACAAAAATTGTTTTTAAAACCACAAACTTTATCAATATTTCTATATTGAATAAATTGAGGTTAAAAAATATCATAGTTTATATTGAAGAAATTATGTATATGAATTAGTGAATTTTAACCATTAATTTTTCTAAATGATATAAAAAGGATTTTTGATTTTAGTTAACCGGAGGAAGAAATGAATATAAAAAAATAGCTTTTCCTTTTTGCTATAGAAAAGCTAGCTAAATTCGCTGTCGTTTTCTTAAGATTTTTAATTATTTAATGCTGAAAATAATAAATTTGACTTAGATTTTTTATGAGTTTTTTGAACAAATTTTTTTTTTGCTAAATAAAGCGGATTTGTTAGTTTTTAAAAGTCCAAATTTTATCAAAATATATCAGCTATTAAATTTCACCCAAAATAATCCAGAGAGTCTATTATTTAATATAATTCAAAACTAGTTTTCCAATTCTTAAATGATATTGCTAAATACATTTCCCTATATATTATAATCATCTAATCTAAATACAACAAAAAATCTCTCCTTTCGCTTAATCTTTCAAAAAAAATTCCCTTAAAAACTTGTCAAAATTTCACTTATCATTCTCCTCCTACAAAAAATCCCAACCTAAGCAAATCTATTGAAATTGCCAATAATATCAAAACATTTACTTAACAATAATCCCATTACTAACACACTTCTCCAATGTGATCTTACTCTTTTTGAAATGCGTAGGTGTTACCGAGCTCCCTCTCTGTCTTTTAGGCGATCTCAAAAGTGAACAGCTATTCTTCACAGTCTTCTCATATCTTTTCCCATAAACTTTAATCATTTGATTGTTATACCAGTTTTTATTTGATACTTTGAGTTTTTTTTGTCCTTCTGAAGCAGTTCTTTTCAGCCCTCCTTCTGAAACATTAAGATTCAATAAGCTTTTGGATGGTTTAACATATTTCATTTTACTTTCTGAAGTAAAACTCTCAAAAAATACCTTTTTCTGTGCTTTAGTATCATTGTCTAACGGTTCTGAGATTATTGAAGCACGTAAAAAATTCCCATCTTCAATAAGAAAAGGGTCGTAAATAGCGATCCCTGAATGCACAACATCAGCTAATGTCTCGGTTATTATACAAGATACATTAGCGATAATTTTCTCAAACACAAGGTTTTTAGAATAGCTTTGTTTTCTCATCTTCAAAGATAATATAAATGTTTCTAGCATGTCTTTTGATAGTTACTTATGCATTTGACTGGGAAACCGCTCTGTCTCAAGGTGATCTTGAAGGCTTTTTGACCCCATCTAATGTAGAAACCTTTATTTCGAACCTTAACAATGACAAAATTGAAAGTGTTATTGTAGCTACAACTAGTCAAAACAACACAGTTTATGCATATGTCCACAAGTCTAAGGGTAATTTTTAAGCAGTGAGCACTTCGTCTTATATTATTGTCAGTGCTGGGCACACAACTTTGCAACCACTCTCAGTGACGATGTCTTTGTATTATTTTGCATCAATACTTACCGCCACTGAAGGTCAAGATAACTATGAGTTGTACAAATTCATAAGAGAAAATTTCAACTTATACGTCTTGCCGATGATCAATTTAGATGCATATGCTTACATGGAAACCAATAATCAGCTTATTAAATTGGTAAAAAATTTACGTCCTGGATGCAAGTAAGAATTATTTAGTGATACGACGAAAACTGGAGTTAATTTAAACAGAAACTTTGGTAAAGAGTTCAGCAAAGAGATTAGCGATGAATGCTCGGATTATTATCAAGGAACCTCATCTTTTAGTGAACCTGAGACTGCTGGGATAAAGAGTCTAGTAAAAAATACAGATTTTATTCTGTGGGTCCATTATGATGGGTATGGGAATGAATATATAATCCCTTGGACTTACGACCCAGAAGAAATTAACTATGGCTCTGCATCTTTAAACACTAGTTACAATGCAATTAATCAGACATTACAATATAATAATGTCACTATAAAGACTAGTGATGAGATCATAAGAGGATCACTTATAGATTATGCATTAAGTTTTGCTAGTGTAACTATACAACCTGCTATAGGTGTAGAAAATACTACTAAAGATACCATATTAAGTGTATGTCATGAACATATGGGATACGCTAATGAGTTATTAAAAATTTTTGCTCAGAATCCTATCCTTGAGTATACCCAGGGAACTTTATCAGCCCCACAATTAAACTCAGATAATGTGACTTATTCTACAGAAGGATCATTGAATTTTACAATAACAAACCCATCATATTCAGATATTTCTATATTATTGAACGTCACATTATTTAATGTCAATTCTACATTATTCTACAATTCAACTGAAGATGAGGAATTAACTATACAAATACCTATTAAAATTGAAAAGATGGAGACATCAGTTCATATTGAATCCTTCACAGTGGTGCATGATATAGAAAGTATTGACTCTATTAAAGCTGCAGTTAATTTGTATTCAGAATCTGGTTATTTGAGGTCTGAGATTATTGATATAGAAGTTCCATTTAATGATAATAATGAAAATATAAACTCTGTAATGCTAAGAGCTTGGTATAGATCTAGTGGCCATCATGAAGGTGTGGCTGTAGGTCTAGTAAGTGCTTTAATAGCTACAATCCTCGCTTTAGTCATACTTCTACTATTTTGCTTATATAAAAAAGAACCTGGTACTGAAGAAGAAGAGTCTGAGCCTGGATTTATCCATAAAGAAATCCATGTAGCAAAAAACAATGATAATCAACATATGGAAATTAGACAACCAGCTGTAAAAGACCCACCCAAAGCTCAAGACTCTAGTTCAGGGTCTTTTAAATATGAACCCAAAGAAGAAGCTCAAGCCAAAATCCAAGTCAAATCCCCACAACCAGTCAAATTCCACCCACAAATACCTATAGCAAAAAATCAATTCGATAACGATGATGAGCCAAGAATTATTGCCATGAATTCTGAAAAGAATAAATTCAGTATTAAAGAAGATGATGACGATGATTTAAAACCTACTCCTATTGTAAACATTCCAAATAGAGGTAATTTAAATATTCCTAAAGCTGTAGAAGTCCCTGAGCATCATAAGCCTCATTTTAAAGAAGATTATCCTCAAGGTGCAGGCTATCCTGTTACAGTTTCAAAGAATATTGATCCTACCTCAACAGCAAAAGTTCCACAGCCAGTTTATAAAGCCCCAGAATTACCTGCTAGGAAAATTAATGAACCACAAGGAGAGATTATAAAAGTTCCACCACCAGTTTATAAAGCTCCAGAATTACCTTCTAGGAAATTTAATGAGCCACAAGGGGAGATTATAAAAGTTCCAAGTAAAGCTGAAATAAAAGAACCTAAGTTTATAAGCCCACCTGTAATAACATCAAAAGGAAGAGTTGAATTTAAAGACTCAGATTCAGATTCAAGTGGTATTGAAATTCTCCATAATCCAACCAACGCTTCAAGGCCTGCAACTAAAATTATGATGCCACAAGATTTCGATGAAGAATTTGAAGTTAAAAAAGTTACTCAGCCTACACCTGGACAAGTTTTTAGACCAACTCCTGTTGAAGCTTATCAGGGACATTTAGCTGTACCTTTACAAGGTCATAAAAATGAAGGGTCTGCTACTTTCCAACCATCACCTTATAAGGAAAATCAAGGTATATATTCAACTGCTTATAAACATGCTAATGATTCAAAATCTAATAGTTCAAAAGCTTCAAAAGGCTCAAGTAGTAGAAAAAGTTCAAGTTCTAGTTCGAGCTCAAGTCATTAATTTAGTTTAATTATTTCATATAAATTAAGGGCTTTTGAAAAAATCAATCATACATTTGGTCTTTTCATTAGGCTCATTTAGTTTTTTACGTTGTTTTTCAAGGTATTTGTTTAGCTGGGCTTGATGAGCTTTTTGTTTTTCACTTTTTGCCCTGAGATGGCGATAAAGATCTTTTTTACGTTGCTCAAGCTCTTGTTTATAGCTTTCGATTTTACGTTTTTGGCTTTGTACGTGCTTGAGGCGTTTTTCTTCAAGGATTTTGGTTTCGATTTGCTGACGCTGTTCCTCGTTTTTCAGGTCATCGAGTTCTTTTTTGGTTAACTGGATTTTTGATTCGTGGTATTTATCTATTTTTTCTAATGTACGCAAATTGGGTAAAGGCAGATGATCACTTTTTTGGCTTATTTCCCAGTAAGACATTTTTTTGCTCAGTTGCCTTGGTAAAGATTGTTGAGATAATTGATGTTCAGGATAATTACAAGGAAGTATTAATGTGCAAATAGCGCATCTGGATTTTTCTGGTAATTTGATTTTTAAGTTTTTCACTGAGATTGATAGTTCCTGCCAAATTCTAGCTGAAGCTCTGTCTTTAACTTCTTGGGCTTTTTCTCCGAGTACTTCTGTTAAAAATGCATCCATATAATATGTTAAATTAATACTTTTATACATACATTTTATATTAAATTCTTATTATACTTACTAGGATTACTAGAAGATAATAAACCTTATAAACTAGGAATTTATTATTAAAACCATTACTTATTGTTATTCTCAGTGATAATAATTGACATGTCTACATTATAAACTTTTTCTTTTATCATTATTTCATAAATGGTTTAAAGTAAAATCTTCATAATATAGTTAATAATAAAATCTGGTAGCCCAGGTTAAGAAATTTCATTGTGAAGTTTTTATTTTTTTTAAACTAAAAAGTTGCTTGCTAAGAGTTTTGATATTTGCAGTTTTCGATGAGATTTTATCTGATCATCAGAATTTTCTATATAAATTACTTGTTTAGAGTGAATATCTTATATAATGATATTATAAGCGATTTAGTATGCAATATTTATATTTGTATATTGTGCAAGAAGAATTAAAAATGTTTATCGGTTTGGTTAAACTGCTATTAACTAATGATTTTATGGATTACACTAGGAAGAAAAATTTAGAATAGATTAGAAATATGAACCTAATCTTTTTGATTGGTTAGAATGTTTAAGGCTAAACCTACTGCTAGTAAATATTCCATAGACCAAAGTATCATTTATTAGAATTTTATACTATCCTAATGTATTGTTAATCTGTTAGAAAAAAAGATTTATTTGATTTAATCTATAGAAATAGTTTTATAGTATAAAAAAAATCCAATAATTTCACCTAAATTATACATATTTTCAATAAATTCCTTCTAACAAAACTTCACAAATTGTCATAAAAATTCCCTTTGATTTCAAAACCCAAAAAAATATTATCCATAAGCCCATAAATCCTTAAACTAAACACCTAAAGCCATAAAAAAACTCTCTATTTTCCTTTTTAACACAAAACCGTATTTTCACCCCAGCAATTCTCTCCTTAACTCACAGTTATAAAAATCCATATATAAAATATAAACAAAATTCAATGAAATCATCAAATACAGCTCCAAACTCTCCAACATCCCCAAACCTAGTATTTTCCCTTCCAAAAATTGTTGAAGACCTGGCAATGCGGGTTTCTCTAAACATATCCAAACCAAAATCAAGTCCTAAAATAAACCAAAAAGTAAAACTTCTTGAAGAAATCGGCCTTGCTGAAGTTAACAGAGAATATCCAACAATCTACACTACAAAAACCCAAACAATAAGTGTTGTAGATTTTTCAGGTAAAAAAGAAGCCTTTTTAAAACGTACAGGATATTGGAATACTTATAAAAAGCTTCAAAATTCAGAGAAATTCCTACAAGCCAGGATTGATGGTAACTTATCAAAACCTGACAAACCTTATATTATGGATATAAACCTTAAACGAAAATTATTATTTGAAAAACAACGAGTAGGTAATAAAGATAATCTTGGCCCTTTACCAAAGTATCCAAGAGTTTCTAAATTCAATTCAGACCTTGAGGAAATTGCATATACGCTTAGTATACCTGGAAAGACTGCAAGAAAAAGCTTGCAGCCTGTAGAAGGATATGGAATAAGTTCGAATAATAGTCCACGCGGCAGTTCGAATGACAATTAAATTAAAGATTTTAGGTTAGTTTTATATGTAGCTTTTAAGTATGATATTTTTAGGTTAAGTTCTGGATTTTAACTATTTTTATGGTCTAAATGATTAGTTTTTGATAGTATTGAATGATGGAGTTTGGAGGATGTAAAGAGGTTTAGAAATAGATTTTAAGATGGGTTTAGATTTTTTAGAATGAAAGATGATGAGTGAAAATATTTTTGATTGTAGAATGGGGGAGTTATAATTTTCTTGTAAGAATTGTATATTATTGCATTTTATTTATCAATTAAAGTTTACTATTGAATTTTTGGATAGGGTTTTACCTTATTAAGAAACTAATGATAGTATTACTTATATATCGCATAATTGTTTATATATTATATTTCTATCAATAATATATTTCTTGTTAACTTCATAAAATTCTTTTATTAAGCACAGTTTCAAATGACTATCACTTGAAAATTTTATAATTTTTTACTGCTTTTAAAGTTATAATCAAATTAAGCATGAATACTAAAATAGTAATAAAAAATCATAAGAATTTTATAAACTCTTTAAGCGAATTTTACAATCCTTACCCATTAACTAATCCAACATCTCAAATATCCAAAGAAACTTTACTGCCTCTGATTCGTTTAAAAGCGCCATCAATATCTAATCCTAGTTTAAAAAATATAATTATAGCTTAACACTCATATGATAATCCTTGTTAAGTTGCATATTTCCTATTATTATTCCCAAAAGTGTTCTTCAAAATTTATTATCGTACAACTTTTTCAATAAAATTTCTGTTAAACTACCTTCAAATATATCTTTTAGTATCATTTTCATTAAAACTGCATAATCTTATCTTATGATTATTAACACTTATTAGTATATCAATCTAATTACTTTATTTTTCATTTAATTTAGCAAGATACATTGTATTTTCTTTAAGGAAATGTCTTAAGTTTTCTAATACAAGTTAGAGCTATTAAATATCACCACACACTACTATTTCTTTTAAAAATTTATAATATCCTCACTAATCCCAGTTTGAAAACCAAGATAAACTTGCTCAAAAGGGCTGTGCTTAGGGTGAAAAAGCTATAGTCCTAATTCAAGCAAGCAATAAAAGCTGAACCTATAAAAATTATAGGCTTTATAGAAGATAGGAAGCCCTTTTTCAAAAAAATCAGTTTTTGGAAGCTTATAAAGTTTGCAGCATTTGTAAAAAAATACAAATCCCATGATGAGAAAGTTTTTCTAAGCCTGATAAACCGTATTCGAATGATTTAATACAAAAAGAAAACTTGTATTTGCTAAAAAAAAAAATTTACTCATTATCTTCAAGGTTTATTCGAGTTATATCCCACAATATTCTAACCTAAAAACTCCAAATGTTATTTTGCTTATATAAATAGCTCTATTTTATCTTAAGATTATTATATAGTAAACATAAAAAATTAAAAAAAGAATTTATAGGATTTCAATAGGACGAATTGTATATAAAATACAAGTAAATTATAAGATATAATGTTAATCATAATAAAGCTTTTTTTAATATAAAACCAGATGATTTTCTATAAAAACCTCCGTTTGTTAATTTTCGCGCATGTTTCCTTTGCAAATCATATATCCATCTTTTACATTTTATTATTATCCCACATAAAATTCCACAAACTATCACTATACCAATATCTACCAAGTGTATAAATTCAAATAAATCCATATAAACTAAATAATTTATCGTGAATATTACTTATATCCTTAATTTACTTAATAAAATGGTAACTATTAAATACCTTATATAAATAAAATGAACCCTATAAGATTAGTTCAGCAATCCAGAAAATTCTCAAAAATCAACCTTGAGCCTAAATCAAAAGTTTCCCCTATAGAAAACAATAATCCTATAATACTTCCTAAAGCTTTAGATGACTTTGCTGTACATATAAGTGACCATATTAAAAAATCATCCAACAACAATCTTACAACAAGAGTCAAAGTCTTAGAAGAAATCGGTTTTACTGAGTATTTCCATAACTCTTCAACGTATTTTACATTCAAAAACCCAAGTATTTGTTTCGCGGACTTCAGTGGGAAAAAAGAACTATTTTTAAGAAGAGCCGGACTATGGGAAGCTTATAAAAGTATAAGAAAAACTGATAATGGATTATGTGAAAAAATTCAAACATTTAAAATACATAGTCCGGTAATTAAAGATTACAATTGTGAAAGAAAAATTTTATTGAATAAAGTAAAACCATATAATGGGTTATATAAGAATATTGGCAAAACGCATAAAAAATCACAAAATATATCAAATGAACTTTCGGAGGTTATACAAGTTATACAGGTCCAATCGAAAATAAAAAATTGTGATCATAAAGATAAACCAATGAGGATATTACATGCAATTCATAGAGGAAATCATATAGTTCTTTAGAATTTGTTATATAAATAAACACATATTTAAATTAAATGGGCAGAAAATGGTTGTATTGATTAATCTGTTTAGGGAATTGTTTAGGAAATAAATACTTTGGGGTTTCTGATTAAACTGGGTATTTTATTATAAAGTTTGTTGGATGTTAAGATTATACCTTGGGTATTTAGGATTTTTTTGTTTATGAAAATATAAAATTGTAATGTATTAAGATTATGTTAAGATTTTTGACCGTTTCTAGATTTGTTGTGAGGGGAATTTATTCTTGAAGAATTGGAGCTTTTTAGTTTTTTGATAAGGTGTTTATGTTTAAAAATAATAGATTATTTTAATGAAGTTTATTATGATAGGGATTGTATAAGAAGTATCAACAGAAATCAAAACTCTAATATTATGAGAAAATTATTTTGTTTAAAAGTTAGGTTTGGGGAGACTTAGCGAGTATTTGATAAGATATTAAAAAAATATTATTGGATAAACAACAATATAATAATGGGAGTAATTAAACATAAAAAATATGTTAAAAATGTAATCTTGTGGCTGTTTAATAATTATCTTATCACCTTAAATACATCAGGCAATTTTTACCTTAAACACACTTTTCATCCTTCAAATAAAACCCTAAACCAACATAAAAAATTAACCCAAGCAACCGATTCCACAAAAAAAAAACTCTTCAACCTAAGCCAAACCAAACTTTTCCATTACCCACAACCCTAATCATTTTGCCAAATTTATATACCAAAATTTGAAAATTGATAAATATTTCAAATGGAAGAATCCAAATCCCTCGCTAGCTTTCAAATCGCGGGTCTTTTAATCCAAAACTCCTTCAGATTCCTTATAAGTGCCCTAAAATCATATTACAAACGCCGACAATTAAAATACTACGCTCTTTGGAGACATAAGACTTTATACGCTACAAAAGCGACCCAAGCTAAAATAAAAAATTCAATGATTCTCCTGCAAACTCAGGTATCCAAATTCCAAAAGCTCATCCAGTCACGTGTGAAATCTTCTGTTCATAACACTTTATTACGGATAATCTCTACTAGTAAATATATCGAACTAGAAAAAAAACTTCAAAAAGATGAAGAAAGAGCTAAAAACAGTCATCAACAAGAACTACAAACTCTGACTAAAGATCTTAAAAGCATGCAAGATCATCAAGAGGAACTTGAAAAAACATTGAAAAAAATTAAAACCCGTGAGGATAGTTATAAAAGCCAAATTACCGAATTATCAGGAAGGAAAAATGAAATTGTTAAGAGTAAGAAAAGGAATATAAGAGAAAAAGAAGATGAAATACTTGAAAGAATTGAAGAACTTAAGGAAGAAAATTCGGATATAAGAGAAAAAATTGCTTTGATTGAAAACAATGTTAATAGTTTTATAAGTGAAATGGGGGGTTTGCTAGAATACTCAGAAGAAGCTGAAAAAACTGCTGATAAAAGAAGAGCGTCTGTTAAAAAAGGTAAGGTGGCAAAGAAACCTAGAGGGCCTTTGTTTACTTTAGATATAGGCAAAAACTAACCTTTTTCCTTTATAATAAGTAATTACATTAAAAAAGATTATTTTTTCATATATATTTAGTATATTATAGCCTATTAATAAAAGTTTATCTATTTTTACTACGTTTGACAGGTATATCCCCACGTTCAGGAGTCTCATAATACAAATTGCTAGCAAAATGCCTGTTTTTCCTACAAAAAACATACCCCCCAAATTCTTTATACTCTTCTCTCCCCACAGATGTTTCTTCAAATTCTTTTGTCAAGCAAAACTCACTAGCCCCTCTCCAAGCATCCAATTCTAAATCCCAAGCTTTTTCTACAACAATTTTATTACCACAAGGTCTCATTTTCATAACCTCATCTTCAATTCTCTCTATAAAACCAGGGAAAAACGCACTGGCTCCAGTGACAAAAACACAAGATTCCAGTTTTTTTGCTTGTTCATAAGGGAAAAGCCTAAAAACTTGATCTAATGTTTGACATAAACCAGCTTGATCAAGGCCGATAATACTTGGTTGGAAAATAATTTCAGCTGGACGTATTCGATCTACTTCTAATAATATTTGATAATCTTCAGCAGTTGGTATTCTCCATGTATCTCCTAATGTTGTTATATGATTTTTATCAATACTAGAAATTTGTGTGTCTATATCTAATAAAAGAATTTTATCTTCTTCATCATCTTGATTATCGTTGCATATTTCTCTATATATATTCCAATCCTGATCTTTACTACCGAAATTATCATCAGAAGTTTTTTCTGTACTTAAGTCAGCAATAACTCTTAGTCTTCTTTGGCTTGATCTACTGTTTCTGTTTTGTAATTTGATTTTAAGCTTTTTTCGATCGTCTATTCTTTGTAGGATTTCTGACCTTTGTTTGTGTAAGTCTTTTAAATACCCTTCGGGATCACTTTGTTTGATTTTTTCAATTTTTTCTTGTGCTTCTTGAGTTTTAGCTTTTTTTAAATCCCTAGCATCTTTTGCTGCTTTTTGTATTTTTTGTATACGTTTTTGTTTAACCATTTCAGCTGTGAGTTCATTATCAGGGGTATTAAGCAAATTATACCTTTCAGAATCGTTGACTTCTAAATTAAGCCTAGTTTTTAAACAGTTTATTTTCCGTTTTAGCTCTTCGTAAGAGTCTATACCACGGGCAATAAGACCTTCTTGAAACTCGCTTGAGTTTTTTTTAACTTTTTTGATAAAATACTCAAGATCTTCAAGTTCATTTATGGCAATTTTCCTTTTTTCTGCACTTTTTTTCATGGCGATTTCTTTGAGTTTCTGGCCTTGTTGCTTTTTTTGCTGTTGTTTTTTCTTTAATTCTTCATCTGATGGTTTTTGCTGCATTACCCAAGGCAATTGGATTTTACGTTGTTTACCAAGTTTTAAGCTTTCAAGTTCAGATAAATAATCTAAAGCAGTATAACAATGATTATGTATTATTTCTTGAGCTAAAGGCCAGAGGATAAGATTTTTAGCGTAGAAATGCCTGGTTTGTAAGAATTTTAATAAGGATTGAGTGCAATGGATTCCCCCAATGTTAATTCTTTTAGCATAATGTGGGAGAAATTGACCATTTATACATGGGAGAATATGTGAAGCTTGATGACCAAAACTTAGGACCATAGCGCTGGAATTAGGACCTTTGTTTTTGGATAAAGAAAAAATTGCGTCAATTCCGAGGTTTATAGAAGGGATATTATAAGCTTCAAATACTAATTCTAATAAGAGGTCTCGTGAGTAGTTTGGAGAACAGGGTGTTTCGGTTATTAGTAAAGGATTATTGATTTGGGTGTCTTGGATGCCAAGGACCCAGAAAATATAGTCAAAAACTTGCTCTTGGGTGTGAAAATGCTGTAGGACACCTTTTTCAAAAGGAGATTTGATGCTGAGTTTATAAAGGTCAGAGTCAGGGATTTCGCTACCAACAAGGACGTCTGGGTTTTGGCTTGATTTTTGACTGGAGACTAAGTTTCGGAATATTAAACTTGGATCAGGAAGTCCCCCCCAACCTGCACGACAGGTATAAGAACCATTATCTATGACTATTGGAATAGAAGAATTTTGATATTTAGTCAAGTATAAGTTCCGAAGTTTAGGGAGATCAGGTTGTATCTGCCCTGGCAGCCCCTTGATGTCAAAAACTGGGATTTCCATAATGTTAAATAGGCTGCCCCTCTATCATAAATATATAATAATATGGAAGAACATTATAATCATAATATAAAACTTATAAATATAATCAAAATATAACTAAAATTACTAATATAGTATATTTACAGGATAAATATATAATGATACATAAAATGAACTTTAATCATAATATTGACTATGTCTGATTAAGGTTTGTTAATCCTAAGATCCCTTTCTTTAGTCTGGTTCTGTATGTTAAACCACTCGTTATCATTAATTACGTGACTCTTTACTTGATTGAGAAGGTTTTTGCCATTCCTTTTCTTTATATTATATAAATTTCCTATACAAATTTAAGTTCCAATATAATCATATAATGGAAAATGGTATCAACTTCGATTCAATATCAAAAGAAGAGAAGTTCAACGAGTTCTATGACGAATTTTTCAAATCAAAACTTGTAAAGTTTATCAAAAACATCAAAGGACACAGTTTCTTATGTTCAAGTAACTGTATTACTGATTTCAATATAAACGCATCCTGCCTACAAGCCTGCCAAGATCCATGCCGAGCTTTTTTTACCCATGTAGAGAAAGTATTAAAAGATAAAATACAAACATACGAAAAATGTACTCCTAAATGTCTTAAAAATAATAATCCAGAACAATGCATAGACCAGTGTATTGAATTAACATTAAAAGATCTAAGAAGTATTGATGCTGATAAAGAGTTTAATAAATTTTTAAAGTAGCAACTTTTCTTTAACAATCACTTTTTATTATAAAATAATAGATTTCTATATATATAAACATTATAAACTCCCAATCTTATAATATTCTCTAAAATCTTACTACTTATGAAAATCCTAATTTTCCCAATATTCTCTAACAGCCTCAGACAATGCTCCAGACCCAATCAGCTCATATAATGATTTTATATCTGGACTTATATTATAATCCGTATCTCTAACATCTACAACATTCCTCGCTAATTTAATAACTTTTTCTAAAGCATCAGTAGTTTTATGAGGTTTAAGAAAAACCAAAGCATGTAAATCAGAAAGTAATTCAATAGCTAAAATGTTTTGAAGGTTATCAACAACTTTAATAAGTTTTCTAGCAGCCCAACCACCCATTGAAACATGATCTTCTTGTCCTGCTGATGTTGGGATTGAATCTACTGAAGCTGGATGACAAAGTTGTTTATTTTCACTTACAAGAGATGCTGCTGTACAATGAACCATCATAAGTCCTGAGTTTAATCCAGGGTTTTGGACTAGGAAGTATTCAAAGTTTGTTATTTCTTTACGCATAAGACGAGAAATTCTAACTTCGCTTATAGACCCGAGTTCATGTAAAGCAATTGCTAGGAAGTCTGACATTTTAGCAGTGTATTCTCCATGGAAGTTACCACCAGAGAGACAAGCTTGAGTTTCAGAGAAAATTAAAGGGTTATCAGTTGCTGAGTTAAGTTCTGTGGTTAAGATTGTATTGACGAAATTTAGAGTATCCCAAGTTACACCATGGACTTGAGGAATACATCTAATAGAGTATGCATCTTGAACTTTGTCAAAAGGAGTATTTATAGCTATTTCTGATTTTGGTAATAAAAGAGATCTGATTCTTTTAGCTACTGTGATTTGGCCAAAGTGAGGTCTTGACATATGAATACGTTCATCAAAAGGTGTGGCTAAGCTTCTTAAGCATTCAATTGTCAGAGCGGCTATAATATCAGCAGCTTCAGCAAGAATCTTACCTCTTATATACCCTTCAGTAAGTAAACTTGTGATTATCTGTGGGCCGTTTATAATCGACAGCCCTTCTTTAGGAAATAAATCTCTAACTGGTTCATAGTTTTTTTTTAATAAAACTTTTTCAGCTGACTCATAATTCTGAGTATCTTCATCCCACATAAGCCCTTCACCCATAAGCCCAAGAAAAAGATGTGCTAAAGGGGCCAAATCACCACAAGCTCCAACTGTACCTTGCTCTGGGACAAATGAAAAACAGCCTTTATTGTAAGCTTCTACTAACTTATTGATAAGTTCAGGACTTGTTCCACTGCATCCTTTACATAAAACATTAATTCTTAAAGCTAGGATCATTTTTGTTCTAGGGATTGTGAAGGATGGTCCAACACCTACACAATGCGACCTTATAAGGTTTCTTTGAAGAGTTTTCAGTTTATCTTCTTCAATTGTCACATTAGCAAAGTACCCAAATCCTGTATTGATACCATAAGCCACATCTCCAGATTCGAGAATTGACTTCAGATAATTATGGCTTGATTCTATTTGGCTCCAAGCTGAATCGGCTATTGCAAGAGTATGGTTGGAATACCCGAGATTGTAAAGTGTTTCAGGAGTAAGATTTTGCCCATCTAGGTATATTGTGGACATTTTTTGTTAATAGTTTGTGATGCTTTTAAATACGAATAAGGTTTAATAGCCACGATTTTTTTTTGGGTGGAATATTTTAGGGATGCAAGGTAAAGGAATAATATTTGAGATTGTTTATAAAATATTGTAAGTTATTTATTGGATTGTTTTGATGTTGAATTTTACAGTGGTAAAAAAAAATTATTTTGGAATGTTGAAATCTTGTTTGATTTTTATCATAATGTTAATATTAGAGTTAATAGTATAAATCTTGATTATATGG
>MPUH01001294.1:0-19034 GCA_001970955.1 Stentor coeruleus | reverse complement strand
AAAATATGCAGAAAAGACATCCGATCCATAAACCTAGGGATAAGGAATTAGTAGACTCGACTATTGCTGGCTCGATTATGTTGTTGAGGACAGTGCCAAGACGGCCGATGCTTGTTAGAGTACCGATTGCCATTGCCAGCTCGCTGCCTGTGAACCAGCCTGTGACAAAATGATTAGTACACACAGTCAAATTTTCTCCTCCCAAACCAAAAATTCCTCTTCCAAGCAAAGATATCGGGTAGTTCCTCACTGAAACACCAAATGCAAATATCCCTTGTCCAAGTACTACAAACACTGAAAAAAGCACAGCTCCTATTCTATTGCCAATTACATCAATAAAATACCCTCCAAAGACTGGAAGGATAATATTAGGAAATGAATAAATTGAGTAATAAAGGTTGAATTCCAAGTCTGATAAGCTAAGTTTCTATATAATTCTCACATCTTGAAGTTGGGTTTGCAATGCTGAAGGGTTATCATAAACAAAATAGTTCCCAAAGGTAACAAGAATGATCAAAGCAAGAGAAAAAAATCTCAGCGAAGTCTTTGTCAAGTCTTTTCCTGAGTGATTAATAGGATTCGGCACATACATGATTTATTTCCACAACTAAGTTTATTATTATCAGTTATTTTAAGTATAAACATAAAGAAAATTTCTTGTTAATAACAATCCTCAATACTGATTGTATAAAATCCTCATATGTTTATAATTCTTATGTTGTAAAAATATTTTATTATAAGGTTTTTATTAGAAATTTACATAAGAAATTATGATTATTCATGGTTTTGATATGGGAAATACATTAAAAACTATATTTTGAATGATTAATTCATATGATTTATTGTCTTGATAAGTTCACAGTTTCCCGCTTGAGAACATGGAGTAAAGTTTGTGAACTTTCTAAGATTTTCAAATAAGCGCCTTCGGTTTCTGATATCGCTTTATCGTATTCTTGCTTTGTCATAAGTTTTTTTGATAAATCTTCGTTTAGTTGACTTAGACGGGTAGTAAGTTCTGAGATTTCACGTTCTATTGAAGACTTTTCACCCATTTCCTTTTCGATTTGCTTGTCTAAGGATGTCCTTTGGTCTTTGAGCTCTTCTAGACAGGTTATGAGCTGATTGTTATAGTTTTGAAGAGAAGCGCCCTATGTAAATTTTACGTGTGCTGCCATTTGAGTATATTTTTCGGATTATAAATGGACGGGCCTCGGTATATTTGCTGCCAGTGTGGTAAGGAAAATGAACTAAGTGCCAAAGATCCTATTCGATGCAAAGATTGTGGATATAGAATTCTTATGAAAAAGAGAGAAAGAAGACTTATAAAACTTAAAGCTAGATAATTATTTTATGTGAAAAGTTTATATGTGTTTAAGGTATATTAATAGTTAGGTGAAAATTATTTTATATTTTGATTGTAAATATATATATCAATTCTTATTGAAAACAAATACTTTTTATTGTTATAAGTTGACTTTAGATTATGTTTGTTAGAAAAATATAGTTTTTCTATTTGTTTTTACTAACTGGAATTTATTGTAAGTCTAATAGATTGATTAAAAGATTTTAAATGTAGTTCTGTTATAAATAATATGCTAATTTTTCAAGGATGTATATAGAATTATGATTTTAGAATTTTATACCAATATGATTTGAGGAATTTGTCAATGAATTTTTGATAAAAAACTATATTTTTGTATATGAACTATTAACGAATTCATTATAATTTTCTAATACATTCTAATTAAAACTGTTTATGATTTATTAATATAAATTAGTAAGATTTTTATATTCTCAACAAAGTATGCAGTATTAGTTTGACTTTTTATAGAAATTCTTTTGCTAATGATCGATATAACAATATTATTTGCTATAATAATAAATTATTACTATTATTTCTAAATTAATGAAATATATAAAATTATCCAGTTTATAAGGGTTTGTATTTCTGAAATCTTTTTAATTTTATATTGATTATTACAAAACCTAAAACTGTTTCTTTTATTATTTAAACTGCAGGATTATTATGTATAAAAATATCATATTCTCATTACCCTTAATTTAAATGAATCTAAATATTTTAAAGTATTTGTGGATTCCACACTTAAATCATAACCTTTTTATCCACTTTTCTAAACATAAAAAAACTAATAAAAAATTGTACCCTCGTAAAGTTATTTATTACAACCACAAATTTATGTATCTCAAATCTCCAATTCATCTAAGAAGCAAAACTCATCAAGTATATATTTTTTAAAAATTTCAAAAATGTTTCTAAAAAAAACAATAGGAAAATGCTATAGTAAAGCATAAAAACCTTGATAAATTTTGTGAAAATTTATGCATATCACAATTTAAAAACCTATAAGATTCCCTTTCAAAAAAGCATATTTTTCAGCCAAGAATAACAAAAAAACTTTAATTTCAAACAAATTTTCTATGCAAATTTCTAAATATTTTTAAAAGATTTATTTTCTAATGAAAAATATGGATTTAAAGTTGTCTTATCATCGAGACTTTTTACTATAAAATGTATGCCAACTAAAATAATTTTCTTAGCTAAAAAAGTATGGGAAAATTTAATTAAAATACACAAATCTTAGCCATAAATAATAGCCGCAGGGAAATATTTAATAATTAATATAAATGGGCTGTAGCGTATTTAAGCAAAAATCACTAAGCCTTTCAGTTGAAAGGCAAAAGTTGACAGAAACCAGTTTCTCAGATGCTCTTTATTTAAAACGACTTCAGTTTTATGATATCCTAAAAGAAAAAGATGAGATTAACAAAAAAAAAATTCTTAATGCTCCTATCTTGAATATAACAAAAAGTGACCTTTATACAAGTAGACTTACAAGACATAAAGCAAATACTTAAACTAAAATTATTTACATTTAGATATCGTCTAATATAAAATTATAGTTAAATCCATTGTCTTATAAAGTATTTTATATCCTATATTATATCTGAAAATTAAAGTTTACAAGAGATTACTAAAATAAAAATAGCTTGATTTCCATCAATAAAAGACTTTATGTATAGAAATACTCATAGGATAAGTGTTTTTATATGGACTTTAAGGAAATTAGGATAATATTTTATGGTTAAGATAATGAGTTTTTTTAGACTATAGAGAATTAGATTACATTTATTTTACTTGAATGATTTAAGAAGAAAAGGATTCAAGAAGGTTCTTATAAAAAAATTTAATTTTTAAGAGCTGGGGTGAATTTTTTAAAGCTATGGAAGAAATAGTTACAATTTAACCCTTTATAATAGGAATTTTAGGCTAAATTTTATTTATGTCATGATAGTTTAAGGGAATGAAGTTGAATTTTTACTGATAAGGTTGATAGTATGAGATGATTTTTTTGAGTACTAATATAATATTTCTTAGATTTTATAAAAATTCAAGGCTTTTGTTTAGTTTCAGCTTTTAAAATATGTTCTGATGATATTTTAAAGATCCAAGAAAATCTTTTAAGTTCGGTTAATAGCTAGGTAGTTTGATTTTGCATAGTTTAGACTATATTTTGATTTATGATGAATTTTGATAAAGATATTGAAGGTAATATATGCTTTTATTTATATGCATAGACTCAATATTACAATTTCTTCTAAAATTTTCGAGAAAACCAAATATCTTTCGAAACACAGGCAAAAAATCAATTAGAAATATAAAGGTATTACAAAGTATTAAGTTTTAAAAGTATCATATTAATATAAATTCATTTTTATAACACCCAAGTCAAAAAATAAAAGTGATATAATCCTTTTTTAATTCTTTTATATGGACAATCTTTATAAAATTCAACTAAATAGTTTAATAAACTTATATCAAAACATATAATTTGCTTTATTATTTATTATTCAACTTCATTTTTTATATAAACATTTCCTTTCCTCAAAAATTATTAATTTTATACGAATTTATTTTCTAAATCTTATAACATCTCAAATAATCTCGGCCTAAAACTTTACTAGAAAATTTTAAAATCTACACAAACTTTATATCTAAATTTAGTAAAACTGATTTTTTTTATATAAAAACTTTTATCTTCCATGAATGAAATAATATATTTTTCTATGCTAATTATATATAAGATATGATATATACAATTTTTTAGGATTTTACACCCAATTTACCTTGTTGCGATGCAAAATGGCAGAAAAAATAGTTCTAAAAAATGTTTCTCACTGGAAAACGTACAGTAATTTACGTTTGTTTTCAAGCAGGATAATTTCAATTAGCAGAAATTATAATTCCTCGGTGTAAAATAATAAATAAAAACATAATGGGCTGCAGTGGAATTAAATCAAAGTCGCAGGTTTCTGTAAGGATTAAAAGCCAAATGTTTGAGACAAACTCTATAAACTCAACAAAGGCTAAAAGATCACAGATTTGTACTAGTCTTTCAGAAAGTGATCTGATAAATAAGAAGAAAATGCAGCATGTTCCCAAACTGGATATGACGAAAAGTGGTCTGTATGCCAGCAGAATGTCAAAAGCTAAGATAAACTCAGCACTGACTAGATCTACGCAGATCGAATGCTAGAATTTATAAGAAATTAAGTTAATTTAAAGTACTTTTAGCAGGAATCATAATTTTCCCTATTCGGATATGTGAATATAGATAAAATCATCTGGGAGTTCAGCATTTTTATTAGAAACTTTGAAAGAAAATATTATGGATTTGATAGGAATTTAAGAATTACTATTTAATTGTTGTAATCATAAATACGGATTTTATATTTTGTAAGAAGTTTGCGAGGCATCGATAATGAGAATACTTTTTTTTGAAAATTATTTTTTTGAAAGGTTTTTTGCTTTTTTCATAGTAATATAAGAGTTTAAAAATCTTTTATTAGGGTGTTATATTAGTAAATAATTAGATATAATACTTTTTTTGTCAAAATATTAGCATTTACTATTATCGAATCAACTAAGTTTTATGATATTATTTTTAATAAAAAAGATATCCAAACAATAGAATTTTTATTAGGAAAGATACATTAAAAAATATTATAAACAACTGTAACTATTATAAACTTTAATACACAAAAAAAAATTTACTTATAATTTCTTTAATTTCCAAAACTATCATATATAACTTTATCTTATTTCTTAACCTTTTTCAAATCATAAGCTATAAATTACAGCATTTTTTAATCTAACCATTCATAACCCTTTTACAGTCTCAATTATCCTTCACATTAAAAACCCCAAATACATTTCCTAATAATTAAATCCTCATTTCACACCTCCTAAAAAAAAAAAAACTTTTTTTTTAAATACCCTATCATATACATTCCAAATAATTTTATGTTAATTATCACTTTCCATAAACCCAAGTTTTTTCAAATGTTTACAAAACAAATTCTTCACTTCAGTCCTTGTGACTCCTTCAAAAATCCTCGTTCCAGCTCTAGTCTTAACACAAAAATTAGCTTTATTCGACAACAAAAAGTCAATCATCTCCAGATTTTCACCCCTAACAGCAAGAAACAAAGGTGATCTACCAACCTATATAATCCTTACATAATCCAAACTATCAATCCAAGTTCCAGCCGCTAATAATATCTTAACAGTCTTAACATGTCCTCTTCTAACAGCCCAATGTAATGCACATTGTCCAGATCCATCAAAAGTATGCGCTAACCATTTATTTGATTCGAGCATCAAAGTAACTTTTTCATTATTTCCTTCTTTACATGCTGTTAAAAATTCCCTAGTATTTCCTATCCCATAAGGTATACCAGGTAATATTTCATGTATTTTCGTTAATATCATTGGGTCTATTTTCAAAGATGAATAATGTTTTATACAAGACATTACTCGACGATATCTTTCTTTAATCTTCAAATTGTGAGATTTTTTTAAGTTTTGTGATGTAACTGGTTTGTTTTTTATTATAGGTTCTTTATCATTTATTTTTGTTGGAGTGTTTGTGTTTAATTCAGCAAATTTGTCTTGAGCTGCTGTTGTGAAGAATTTTCTTGGAAGTTGAAGTTCTCCTATGAGATTATGAGTGAATTTATGTTTTGATGGGGAGTAACGACCTGATAAGTAGTCTGTATTTTCAACTTTTGGGTCTATGTTTTTAACTCGAGTGGTGAAGATTTTGTTAGTAAGTTGCCTTTGCTGCAGGTTTATGGTGGAAAAGTAGGTTTTTAGTTGCTGTTGGCGGATTTTAAGACTTTTACGGAAGGGCTTTTGATGGAAGATTTGTAAAGTTGCTCTGTGAGAGAGGGTTGAGATAGGGAATTTGTTTAGAAAGCCTTTGTTTTGGTAGATTGATGGAGTGCCTAGAGTGGATGAGGTTTTGAAAGGGTTGGAAGATAAACTTTTTAGAGGGTTTTTTAGGGTTGTGCAGTTGGAATAGACGCTTTTTCTTTGGGATTGGGAAGTTTTAGATCCTTTTAATGAAAACTCCATGTTTAAATTATATTTTAATAGATTTGTTAAGTTGCTTGGGTGTTTGCAAAATAAATCTTCAGAGTTAGGAAGTTTAATTTTAGGATGAGGATTTTTTTATGACTTTCAAATATAGTTTATAGAAATTCAGTACCTTACTTTTTAAGCCTCATTGAAAAATAGTATTTTATCTTGAATTTTCGAAATAAAATATCTCAAATCTTGAAATCAATTTTTTTAATAAAACTATAGTTTTTCTAATCTTCTAGTTTGCGCGGTAAGGCCAACTTTGGATTTTGGGAATTTGGCTTGAGGTTTTAAGTTAGATTTTTGTTTTGGTTATTTTTTTATATGAAATTACTAAACAGTATTATATCAAAGTTAGTCTATTATTATACATATCATATATAAAAACCTAATAATTCTAAATTCTTCATCTCAAACCATAAAAAATCATTTCAATGCTTATTAAAATCAATAAATCTATTCTTAGTTTATTAGCTCTAAGATTTCGATTATTTCTTAAAATTTTCCATATAAATACAAAATTCTTTGAAATCAATTTCCCCATCCCTATTAATATCCGCCTCTTTAATCATTTTCTTGAAAATCTCATTGATCATTTTGTCTCCGTCAATCTCCCTATCCCTATTAGCATCTGCCTTATTAGCCATTTTCTTAGAAATCTCACTGATCATTTCACTTCCTCCAAATGCTACCATAAGTTCTTTAATACTAATCTTCCCATTATGATCAGCATCAATAGATTTAAAAGCCTGCTCCAGTCTATTTCTTGACATTTCTTTATTCCAGTCAATAGCCACAACAAGAAATTCAGAATAATTAATCATCTCATTCTGATTAAAGTTCACTTTTGCAATTAGGGTTTCTATATCATTATCACTTAATCCAGTATTACTTTCTAAGGCTNTTCCAGTCTATTTCTTGACATTTCTTTATTCCAGTCAATAGCCACAACAAGAAATTCAGAATAATTAATCATCTCATTCTGATTAAGGTTCACTTTTGCAATTAGGGTTTCTATATCATTATCACTTAATCCAGTATTACTTTCTAAGGCTTTATAAATTTCATCTTTACTTAAAAACCCATCACAATTGCTATCGATTTCTCTAAATACACTTTGTAATATCTCAAAATTGTTTGATAATATTATTTTTGAGACTATAAATGTTAGGATGGCTCTTTGAAGTTTGTTTTGGTTATTGAATTGATTGAGATTTAATAAAGTTGAACTTATTATTTCGTTATCAGCTACCATATTTTCAGCTCTTTGTTTGATCCAAGGGTCGTTTAGGGCCAGTTCTGCAGTTAGTCTCTCATTACAATTTCTCTTGAGTAAGGACTTTATTAGGTTTTTTGCCTCTTCAGAAATATTTTTCCATCTCTTCCCTTTGAAAAATATTTCTGAGGTAAGCATATCCTGAAGGATTTCATTATATGTTTCCCCAACAAAAGGTAGAGACCCAGAAAGTAGCACATAAATCATAATCCCAATACTCCACATATCGCTCTTGGAATTAAAGACCCCAAGAATAATCTCAGGACTCATATAATATGGACTGCCAATTCTTTCAAGAATCAGGCTTTTTTTTTCAAGATACTTACAGTTGCCGAATTCTACAAGTTTTAAACTCGAGTCATTGTCGTTGTTTAAAAACATAAAATTCTCCAAATTAAAATCTCTATGAACAATATTTTTACTATGCAAATAAGCAGCTGCTGATATTATCTGCTTTATATAAAATGCAACTTTATTTTCACTTAAAGTATTTTCTTTCTTTATCTTATCCATTAAGCTCCCTTTATAATATTCAGTGACAATATATACATTTGTTTTATCCTTATAAATATCAATAACTTTGATAATATTAGGATGATCAGCTTCTCTTAACAATTCAGCTTCTTGTATAAAAGCATTAAGAACTTCATACTCCAATTCAGTTATTGAAAATATTTTAACCAAAAGATTTTGCCCAGTCTGTTTGTTTTGGCATTCATAGATTCTCGAGAATTTCTCAGAACTAACTTCTTCACCGATATTATAATCATCACGAATACTTGTGGTTTTAATTTGAACTAAGCTACGCTTATTAAGAACAAGATTGCTTCCAGGTCCTTCAACTTCACCTTTCCAGCAGATAGAACCCATTTATATGTATTTTTATCCGTATTTAAACAAAAAATTAAAGGGATAGTTAATTCTATTATATATCGATGATTTTTTTTTAAGGCTTTGGAATTTTATAGGTATTAAAGATAAACATCTTGATAAAAAGTATTACAAGATTAGTGTTGTATCAAATAATTATAGTTAAAGATGGAAGGAAGCTAAAATGCTACCTTCAGTAATAAAGTTATTATTGTAAATATAAAGGTTGAGATTATTATCAAATAAGTTAGAAATTTAAAATATAACTTACCAATATAGTTTATAGAAATTAAGTTTTCGATGATTTTTGATATAGATTCGATAGAAAATATTTGGTCCTAATGATCTTTCTTTATGTTAATTAATATGTCTGAAAGCACAGAATATTTAAAAATCCCCGATAAAAAATTCCCAGGCCAAGAGATCGAAGACCAACTCGACCGCTTAAACATCGTAATTCAAGACTTTATGCAAAACCTTGATGTCTCAAGATCATATTGCCCATCAATAAACATCTCCGAAAGTATATTCAAAAGCAGTGAAGTAAACTCAGACACAGCTTCAGAAGGACTATCAGAAAACATAGAAAGAAAGTTTGAAGAAATCCTTCAAGAAAATGACAGACTACGAATGATAATTGAAGACTTTAATTCAAATTCAGAACGGAAAGTATCTGAATTTGGCTGTACAGAAGAAGAAATTGAATATATACTTTTTGATCTAAAAGATGTATTAATAGGTAAAAACAAAGAGTCGAATTTTAAAATTGGTCAAATGAATATAAAATTAAGGCTTATTTCAAAACCTGATCATATATTCCCAGAAAAACACATAATATCTTCTTTGTGGACTAAAGAACTTAATTCATTTGAACAAGAAAATATAGAAGATATTATATATAAATTACGAAAAGATAATGAAACTATACAAAAAATTAATAAAAAAATAACAGATGAGGAAGATCTGTTAAGGGAAATGAAGTCAAATTTTATAATAAAATGCTGTGACCCTATAGAAGAGCAGTTTCATAGCATAGAATTCCCTTTAAGCCTAATAAAAGAAGCAGCATTAGAAATTGAAGTTAAAAAATATAAAGAAAAAAACAAAATGCTCGACCAAGCACAAGAAGAAATCCAATGGCAACTAAATGAAGTTAAAAGCTTAAAACAAACTTTTTTAAACAAAATCCAAGAAGCTGCTGATTATAGAAAAACCCTTGAAAAAAAATACCAAGAACTTAAAGATTCAGCATGTAATAATCATAAACAAACTACATATAAAAAACATATAAAAAATGATATAGGATGTTGTGATTGTAAAAAAATAAAACAAATTGATGAGATTAATACTAATATTATTGAAGATATGGATAAATCTATAAACTCACCTTTTATTCCAATTGCCACGTATAAATATTTTACTATAGATGAACTAAATAATCAACTTAAACATTTAGAAGAAAAAGCTTTAACATCTTCTGATCCACACAAATTCTTAAGGGAAATCGAAAGGTGTAAAACTCACATAACGAATTTAAGAGGGGAACAAGCGATTTTAGACTGTAAACAAAAAACCAAAAACATGTTTAAAATAGTCAAAAACATTGAAAAATCAGTAAAATCCGAGAGTTCGAAAAGAAATAATCTAATAAAACGACTTATTCACGATTCAAATGGAGATTTAGATTATGATGAGAATGTAAAAAAAGATATTGAAGAAAGCTTGGATAGAAGTTTAAAAAAACTTGAAGAAAAAAGACTTGTACAAAAACGCTCAGCTGTGGTTTTTAAGAGGAATTTTTATGAAGATCAAGAAGATACTATACGTGAATTAAGAACACAGTTGAATATATTAACAAAACATGATAATATAATAAAAAAATCATATGAACAAAAGAAAATCTATTTGTTAAGTAAAGAAATTGAATTACAGGAAAGAGAGAAATTTTTGATGGATCATTGGAAAAAAAACTATTCGACTAAAGATATTGTAGATACTGTGCAAAAAATATCAAAGAAATTAACTATGCAAAAAGAAATTTTTGATAAGGAAAAAGTGAGATTTGAAAATGAGAGGATGATTTATGAGAAAAAAATGCTGGGAAATGAAATTGAAAAGGGGAAAATGAAGATTATAGCCCAACAGTTAGATGCGGAAAGGAAGATGATGAATTCTGAGAAAAAAAATATTGAAATATTTTTAAAACAGGTTTCATCTTTGCCGTCATATTTGAATAGTGTAAAACTCCAGTTGCCTTTTTAAGGATGGGTTTAAGTTTTGAGGTTTTGATGAGTTATGAAGTGAGGTAGGAATATTTTAAATTAATCAAATTGGTTTCATGCTTTTAATAGTTTTAGTTTTTAAGATTGTTGGTAAAATATCTAAAATTTTTTCATACAACCTTAAAAAAACTTCACTATCACACAATTAAATAATGAAAAAAAGATAAAAATTATACTAAAATCAATAAAAATCAAAAATTATTTCTTTAGATATTTTGTTAAAAAACTATAGTTTATCTTATCACAAACTTTCAAAGAAATTCTATATTATAAACTATATATAAACAAATCATTTATATACTAAAAATTAAATGCTATTTAGTATATTTTATTAGCATTTATCAATAGTTATCATATATCGCTCCAGTCCATCCTTCTTTAAATTCTCCATAATAGTTCTTGATTTTAATCCAAGCATACCTATTTGACAATCTCCACAAATGATTATCAGATATTTTATTACATTTTTCTAATATAAGTGTGTCAAGTTTGTGGTAAATTTTCAAATCATCCAACGGGAAAGACTCATCAGAAATTTCTTTAAGCCCAGTCAAATCCATGAATTTCAAACATTTGCAATTCAAAACAATTTCTAAAATCCCTTGATCAGTCACATCACTACACCAAGTTAAAATAAAACTTGTTATATAAATGCAATTTTGTGATATTTGTAAACATATCAAGTCATCTACATAAGTACATTCTGCAAGGTTTAAATAAACAAGTTTGATCAAAGGAGTGTTAAATATATAACTAAAAGTTTCTTGTGGAACATATAAAGCTCTACGTATTTTTAAATGTTCCCATGTATTTTTGCATAGATATATACTAATCAGACTATCCATTTCATTAGCATATTCTATAGAGAATTTAGTCAAATTTGGGGTGAAATCTAAAATGCTACAAACTTCTGATGAGCTAAAATACTCGCCATCAATACCTAGTTCTAATAAAGATTTCCCATGATTTTTGACATACTCTAAGATATGCCTGTATTCTATATGCTCACAACCTTCAAACCATAAAGCAGCTAAATCTTTTTTTGTATGAGAAAATGGTAAACCTGTAAGACTACTGTTATAATTTACGTTTAAGTATTTTAAAGACTCAAACATAAGGATTTGCTCAAGACTGTTATCACTAAGTTTACAGTCGTTTATAATAATAACTTCTAGTTTGTCTAGTTTGATCTTAGTATAAAAGCTAGTTGATAACAAATGAAATGATATATCCAGAATGACTAATGTTTCTTTAGCATACCCTAGGATTTCTTTAAGATAAGCTGGATTAAAAATCGAGCCACTGAAATTCAGGCTTTTAGGTTTATGGCATTGAACTTTATTCCTAAGCCATTTCATTGAAATATTAGCATTTCTTCTTTGTAAACTAATACTTTGATAAATCCCTGAAGCATTAGTTGAATACAATATCTGATACCAACTTTTACATACTTTTTCACATTGGCAAAGATCATCTAAGTTCAAATAGCTGAAAACAATCACAGATATTTCTATAGGGATGTTCATTAATTATTATTATCTACATGGGAATCAACGTATCACAAGAGTGTTGTTGTTGTTTTTGGGGAATCAAAAAAGAAATAAATTCAGAAACACAAAACGAAAAATCAACCAACCCTTTTCCTCCTGAAGAAGTGCTTAAAAACTTAGATCAAGCAAAAACTAGGCTAATATTACTATTAGAACAACAATATGAAGACTTTTATAATGGGCCACAATGTAAAATCGGCCTTGTAGAAAGCGAAAAAGGGCATATTTTCCGTGTTGTCTTTGTAGTTCCACACAGCCCATTACAGTTAGTGAATTTTTTAGATCATAATCCTCGTAACACCTGGGACAAATATGTTGAGTCTTGTAATAAACTTGCTATACATTCAAGGTATAGTATTATGTATATAAAATACAAAGGAAGTATTTCTTATTCATCAAAAGAAATTGTTATTGCTTGTAATAGAGAAAATGTTTCTAATGGATTTTTAAGCTATTTTACATCTGTTCCACATGAGAAAATATCGGAAAGTTCAGATAAAATTGAAGTTTTTGAAGGAGGGTATTTGGCTAGAGGGGATGATTGTACAGAGATGATAGTTATTGTACATGCGAGGTTTGGGAATAATTCTTTGACAAAATTTATGCAGAAAATTAGTGAGAAGTTTGTATTGGAGTTGGTTTGTAAGATTATTGAGATTATGAGATTTGATGAAGAAAAAAGCAATTCGATAGTTTAATGATATGATTTAAGTGTAGAGTAGGGTTAAATATTTTAAAAAAAAAGAATAGGGTTTATAAATTTTTGAGATAATCAAAAGAGTAAATTCGACTCCCGAAGCACAATATTTTTCCCTCATAATTTAAATCAAAGTCTAAAAACATACATTTCCAATATCATCTTAAATCATAATCACAAATTCACCAAAATCTAAAATTATTTTAAAATAATCATTCATACTCTTAACAAAAATAAAATCCCCAATTTATTATATTTAGGTAAATTCAAATATATAATTTTCATTCATCATAAAAAAATCTAATCTCTATAAACCCAATCCATAAACAAACCCATATTATCATAAATATCCCATAATCAAAAGTAAGAGAAAAATAATAATTATTATGAATACCGAAAAAATTTTGAAACAAGGAATTCTGTATACAATAATTAGGCAAAAGCGAACTCGTTATCTAAAGAGATGGAAAAAAGTTTATTTTATTATAAAGAAAAACAAGATATTCTATTACAAACCATCATCTTTACCAATAGATGAGAAATCAGAATTGCGTAAAATTTATTATCTTCAAGACTATGATGTTCAACTTAAAGGTAAAAAGAAGGACTTTTATTTAATAAAACTCAAACACAAGCATATAAAAAAAAGAAATATTATGTTGCGAAGTTTATTATATGATGAGACTATACAATGGATAAGACTTTTTGGATTATTAGATCCTTTACAAAGTAATGTGCATTTTGAAGACCTTAGTAGTTTTTTTCTATCTAAAGAAAGGTTTTTTGATAAATTAGCTGAATTTTTAGATATTGAGATTATTGTGGATAATGATACTCAACATAGAGCTGAAAAAAATGGAACTAGGCATTTGCAAACAGAAGAATGGAAAGATAGTTATGAAAATGCTGAATCATTCACAGAAAATAAAGCAAAGATTAATTATGTAGAGAGAAATTGTGTAAATTTGATTGAAAAAAACAACCAGGATGAAGATGCTTATGATTTCCAAAGTACTTCGAAAATATCAAATGGAACTAAGATTGTTTATTCTGACTCAGAAAGTTTTTTAGAAGAATTTGATGATTTTCTTATAACAAATAGAGAAAAACCGGATGATGAGTTAGCTAAGAGTGATTGTGTATACAAGAATGATTTAGGTAAAGAAAAAGATGTATGTAGGACAAAAAGCAAGGATTTAAGCTTTAAAAAATGTAAAGGAGAAGATAGTAATGTTTCTAAGATTTGGGGGGGAAATTCAAAATATCAAGAAAGCATGAAATCAGAGGAAAATTCTTTTAAATAATAGATAAACAGCATGATTTTCAAAAATCAAACTAAAACATTTTCTTATTACCTCTCTAGTATTTCCTTTAAAAAAATCTATAATAATAATCATAATTATATTTAAACACAAGATTACTACAAAAAAGGAACTTGGTCCCTAATCGGGGGACGATTTATTAATCTAATCTAAAACACAAGATTACAAAACTTACATAAAAAGTCTACACATGAAAATTGTGCAATAATACACATAATTGCCCTTACATCCAATTAATAATAAATTTCTATCATTAAATTCTATCTTTACTCAATCATCCTCTAACTCACAAACAAGTACAGTTTTTTTAATCTAAAATACTTTGTGGTAATTTATTATATAATTCAGATATAATAAACATGAAAAATACAGCAAGAAAACTTGTATCTCACACGAATTTCCCGACACTCAGAAAACTATCAATAAATTCATCTAAAAATTCGCAAAAGCAATTTTTTTCAACTGTCGACCTCCGTCATCCAACAGCAGATCATATTTTTGTAAGGCAAATTGAAAAAAAGATCGACGAACAAAGAAAAGACTTAGAAGAAAGAAACATAGCAATAAAAGCTTTATTGGGTCATTTTGAGCATATCGCATCAGTATGCCGAGACGAGAAAAACAAAAACATAAATTTTCGAACCCAAAACATGGAACTAACCCAAGAAATTCGTCAACTANTCAAGCCAAAAATCCTAATTTTATTGGGTCATTTTGAGCATATCGCATCAGTATGCCGAGACGAGAAAAACAAAAACATAAATTTTCGAACCCAAAACATGGAACTAACCCAAGAAATTCGTCAACTAAAAAAAATCATAGAAGAAAAGTCTTTACAAAACGATAAAAACTCTTTTTCAATCCAACCAAAAACCCCATTAAGTTACAACAGAGATGAAATCACAGTTCTTTGGAAAGAAAATGACAATCTCAAAGAGGTTATCAAGAAAAAAGATAAAGAAATAGAAGAAAAAACTAATGAAATCAATAATTTTATATTCAAACTAAACAATTTCAAACAAGTAAACTCAAACACAGAAAAAACAATCAATGATTTAAATATAGAAATTAATATAGGTAAAAGTACAAGAAGAAAACTTGAAGAAGAAATAACAAGTCTTCGTATGCATAATGATACCTTAAAAGAATCTATGTTAAAATATCTTAGTGATATTGATTTATTAAATGAAACAATACAGGAAAATAAATTCCAACATGAAGAACTTGTTAAAGAATTAGAGGTAAAAAATAAGGAAATTCAAAAAATACGCACTTGGAACAATAAACTTTCAAGTCAAAATCAAGAAATCCTTGAATGCAAAACTAAAGAAAATAAAACTTTATCTGAAGTTTCAATTGAGGGAGATGATAATCTTATAGCGATAATAGAAAAATTCACTATAGCTTTAAATGTATCTAAGGATAAGATAGAAAGTTTAGAAAGAGATAAAAAAAAGTTGTTGGAAAAAGTTGAGAAATCATCAGTAGCAAGAAAAGATTTGCTTATCAGTATTGAGGAGTTTAGGAAAAATAATCATAGTGATATATTAAAATACGAAAAACTTGTTATAGAATATGAGTCTGATAAAAAACTTAAAGAAGCTGAAATAAAAGATATAAAAGAAGAGTTATCAAGAGTTGAAAATCAAAAGAAAAGCTATTTTGATGACCTCCAAGCAACAGAAATCGCTTTAAGTAACGAAAAACAATTCCTCGCTATGTTAAATATTAAACATGATGAAAGTTTAGCAGAAATACAAAAACTCAAATCACGTATAGAATCTAAAGACAAAGAAATAGATAAAAACCTAAAAAAAATAGAAAAACTCCACGACTACAAAATCAAATACAAACTCAGTGATAAAGAAGCTAAAAATCTATCAAAAAACAACATGAAACTAGAAAAAAAACTCAAAGAATCTTACGACAAATACCATTCAGAAAAAACCAAATGGGCAGATGAAGAAAATTCCCTCCTTACCAAAATCGAATCCCTTCAAGAAGAAGTCAATAACGAAAAAACCTTCAACGCAATCCATTTACAAGAAGTCATAAAACTAAAACTAGCTTTAACATCACAAGAACCTAAAATAAAAGATCAAATCGATGATGATAAAAAATCACGTTCAACAATAACAACATTAGAAGTAAATATAGCTGAAGATAAAGATATTATAAGCAAATTACAAAAAGATTTAACATATACTTCAATGCAACTTTGTGAAAAAAATAAAGAAATTGAAAAGTTGGAAAATTTGTTGGATGAGTTTCAGATTATGATTCAACAACAAAAAGCTGAGCTTAAAAACCCGAATTATATGGAATTAGTTGATAAATATAGGATACTTAAAACTCGTGAAGAAAATTTATTGGAAGAGTGGATGAAAGTTGTTTATGCTGTAGATGCGTTTGAGAATGGGATTTCTTGTTGTATTTGTCTTGGATGTTTACAGAATCCTAATGTTATTATACCTTGTGGACATGCGGTTTGTGATAAATGTAGTGATAATACTTTAGCTGTATGTCCTAAATGTTTGAAAAAAGTTCAAGGGTTGTATCATGTAGATTGGTTAGGACAGGTTGCTGATAAGATTTTATTCCAGAAACAGGTTTTGGAGTCAGTTAAAGCGATTATTGAAAAGCCTGTATTTTTATGATATTTCTTAGTAATAGGGTTATAAATTAAAGTTAATAGAATAATAATTATATAATTTTTTAGGTATAATCATTGTTTATATCTAATTTTATATGATACTATATCTGTGTAATATATCAGAGTTATGCATAATTTTAAATCTATTTATAATTTCTATATCAATTGCTGATATTGACTGAATACTCATAAAATTTTACTCATTTTTGTAGTAAGATTTTGGCCTAAAAGTTCCATGACCATGGTCAAAGTCTTCTAGAATCCCATATTCATAAAGCCTTTAAGCTTGCTTAGTTTGCGTAGGATCTTGCATTCCTTTTTAGGACTTTTCCGATCTGAGCTTACTTTAATAGCGTAGTTTTAACCTCACGACCAATGTAAACTTTAAAAAACCCACCAAGGTTCCAAATATTATGTAAAAACCGATTTTTTTTGGAAATTCCATTTTGTATAGTGAGATAATATCTTAATTAGTTAGGGAAATATTGCGATATAAATGTTTAATAGGCTCATTGGAAAAATTAAACTCTTTACATCGACGGCAAACTTCAGACAATTTGCTCATAAAAACAGTGACAAAATCGTACAGAAAAAGTTTCCTATTGCTGCTGATACATTTCAGGATATGGCTATTTCAAACATTTTTGTCGATAAATCCATGCTCATAAAAGAAATACTTGATATAAGTTCCAAAACTTTTTTAATTACTCGTCCACGGAGATGGGGAAAATCATTAAATCTTGATATGCTGGAGACTTTTTTCCAGGCCGATGTTGATCAGAAGACTGGAGTTGTCTATTTTGAGAAACAAAGTAAGAAGAGTCTATNCCAGGCCGATGTTGATCAGAAGACTGGAGTTGTCTATTTTGAGAAACAAAGTAAGAAGAGTCTATTTGAAAATCTTCTAATCGCTAAAGAAAATATAGATTTCGGCGTATTCACAGAAGAGCATGTCGGTAAAAAAATAATCGATTTGCAAGGAAAATATCCTGTGATTAAATTGACGATAGAAAGCCTAAATATAGCATCCAAAGAAGAACTAGTTGAACTTTTTGCAAAGTCTCTTAGAAATGCGTTTAAAAAGCACCAGTATATTTTAAACTCTGAAAAGAAAATGCTTTTTTTGACTAGAGAATACAATCTTATGAGAAAGTTTTTGGCTGATGATAGTAAAATTACAATGTATGAAATAGGATTATCGCTGGAATATTTAATAGAAGTACTATATAAGCACTACAACACTGAAGTAGTGTTATTAATTGATGAGTATGATAAAATACTTACTGATTTGTTTTCAGAAAAATCTCCATATTTCGAGGATGCGGTAAAAATTTTGAAAAATTTAATCTCTCCGATAAAAAATAATAAAAAGCTTTTATTTACAGTTATTTCTGGGATCACAAGATTGGCAAACGTAAACATTTTTTCATGTTTCAATCACCTTTGCCACGATTCTATTGCTGATCCCGAGTTCAGTAAGTGCTTTGGGTTTACAGAAACTGAGGTTGATGTACTGTTAGAAAAGCTTATTGAATTAAAGCCGAATCTTCAAGCTAATGAAATAAAAAATTCAATAACAAAATGGTATAATGGGTATAAAATAAAAAATGAAACAATTTACAATCCATGGTCAATAATAAATTGTTTTCATAAGATAAACACTGATTCAGGTAACCCTTACAAGCAATACTGGATTGAATCAGGCTCACCTACACTCATAGAGGAAGCAGTAATTAATGTCCCTACTACTGATAAGATTGAAAAATTATTAAAATACGGAGAAACAGAAGTTGATTATAATGCACCTTTTACAGTTTGAAACATTAATACTAATACGGAGAAACTGATATTATTATNATTGATTATAATGCATTTGAAGACATTAAAACTAATGAGAAATCGCTGATATTATTATTACTTCATTCAGGCTATATTACAATAT
>MPUH01001293.1:0-19080 GCA_001970955.1 Stentor coeruleus | reverse complement strand
GTAATGATGTTGCTAAATACATGATAAAATATTCAACATTTTTAATATTCTCCATCATTGTATTATAATGTTCACGATATTCATTTTGAATCATTTCTAATCTAAAAACTTCACTTGATTTTAAATTAGGTGGCAGATGCTGTATTTGATATTCTCTATGGTTAATTTGAATGACTCGCATTGATCCTAATGATTTTACTACTTCAAGTAAATTTTCATGAAGAGTTTTTATTATTTTATATATCAACTTTTGTTCTTCAGATTTTATATGAGTTGCTTTATAATTGCCTAGTGTATATTGAGATGTGACTGTATTTTCTTGACTGGTTAGCTTGATACTTGCAACACCATTTGAATAAGAGTTCTGATGTATTACTTTTAGACCTGTGATAACATCAGCTATGCTACAACAACTTTTATAGATCGAAGTAATATTTTTTTGAAAATGTTTTATTAGCCATAATGGAGAGTAAGCATCGATTTGAGCTTTAAGAGAAATTTCTTTAGTTTTAAGATTCGATAAATCTTGTTCATAAACTGGTGCAAGAGTTTTTTCTACTGCATAAGCTGCATAGTTTACAGATAAAGATAAGTAAATATCAGGATAAGACTCTATTAATACAAGATCTTTAATGAAATGTGCAATTCTTCTATAAACCTGCTCCATAAACCCTGCAAAATCAGTCATCTTACCCATATTCTCACTTAGCCTATTCCTCAATCTATTATCTCCTACAATAACTTGATATGTTTTTGCTAAAGCTATATCTTCTTCAAATGACTTAATACTATCACTCCATTTTATAACTTTTAAATACTCTTGCCCTATCTCCTCCATTTCTTTAACATTATCATCATTTAAAACTTTTTTTTTCTCTTCAAGTTTTTCTATATGACTTTTCATAAAAGCTATTTTTTTAGTTAAGCATTCTTCTTTTTCTGCAAATTCTGCTTCGATGCATATTTTTTCGATAAACTCTGAGTCAATTTCTGTAAAAACTTGGCATATTTTTTCGATAAACTCTGAGTCAATTTCTGTAAAAACTTGGATTTGTATATTCCCTAAAACAGGTTCATTTCCAATTTTTAATGACTCATAAGAATTTTCAATTTCTTGAAGCTGGATTTTTGCCGTTTGAATTTCAGAGTCGATTTTCTCTTGCCATGAAAAAAGTGTTGTTTTAGCTTTGTTGATGAAATCTACGAGTTTTTTATTAAAAATTGTTAGTCCTTGGAAACCTTTAGAAAATAATCTGGAGTTATAGAAAAAGTCAAGTACTAAGTAGAGGGCTTCTGATAGAGTTGCTTGATTTGATGGGTTTGGAATGAATTTTTTGTTATTTTTTGGGTTCTTCGGAGTGAAAACTGTTTTTTTGATATCTTCGCCAGGAGTTTGCGTAGACATTAAAAATAATAATTTGTTCTCCTGGGAAAATGCATATAAAAATAATAGAATATTAGTACTTGATTAAAACTCAAGGTAAAAGTTAGATTTTAGTTAATATTATTTTATTATTTTCATGATAAAAAAATATTTTACTTTAGATAAGATAATCTTTAAGCATGCAATATTGGTATTAAAACTAGCTATTTTAGTATTAAAGAGTCTATAAGTTAATATAAACTACTTAGTAAAATAATAAACTTTATAATATATCTTGATTATTCATTGTGTAAATATACTGTATTCAGCATTAGCATTTAGAATTTTATTACTTACTTTATAGAAAATATTGATATTTCCATATAAATCCCATGTGCTTCTTCATTAATTCTAGAACTTCCACAGTTGCTTCTATCTTGGGTTTCAAGCTTAATAAGTTTTTTTTAATATCTAATTTGAAATCACAATATATTTTTTTTCATTTAAATACTTTTTAACAAAACCTTAAACTTTTTTCACAATTTTCAAACACTCGTTATATAACCTTATCAGTCAACTCTTTTTAAATTTATACTATACAAGCTCAAACAACTATAAAAAGATAAATTAATAAAAATTATTCTACTCTCATAAATGGTAAATTCTCAATAATCATGCATCTATAGAATTAACTAAATTATTATTTAAAAAAAACTTTATCTCATCAACTTCAATATATTTCTCCATTAAGAATATTTAAAATCCTTAAGTAAAATTATAACTTTTATAAAACCAAATAGCATCTGAAGATTTATTTTTAATTATCATAATTAAAAGATTTTCTACTAAATAAATTTTTTTGCAATATCCATACTTTATAAATATAATCTACTATAGTAAATAAAATACAAGTAATACTTTTTTTTTTATGTAGAAAATATTATATCCTGCAATTAAAAAGAGCCAACATAAAATGATTATAATAAATCAACTTTTAACTTATAATTCCTTATAAAATGCTAAGTTTTCCAAAATAAATTTACCTAACTATCATCTAAATTTTCTTAAAATATTTTTGAATTTTCTTGACACATCCAGATTGATACTGAGGTAATTTTTTTTCAATTTCTTCTTCAAGTTCTCTTATCCTTTTTGTTTTTTCACCAATTCCTTTAGAAAGTTCCATTTGTATGATGATGATTTCAATTGCATCAGAACAAATTATAAACCATGATTTTTCACAGTTCTCCATAATTTTCCCATTTAAAATATCCTGAACTCTATCTTGATCATTCATGAAACTCCCAATAATGCTCTCGGATACTAGAAATTTCACAATGCTTTCAATATTAATTTCAGGCAATTTTGCTATAAGCTTAAAATTTCCTTCAAAAGTTTTATCTTTAGCATATTGACATTCTTGTAAAACTTTCCAAAAAGCATCAATAAACTGACTAACTGTGCTTTTAGTCCTCTTATAAATTTTCTCTGCTCTCTTAAAAACCTTTGATTTTCTAAAGTTGATTCGTGAAACAAAAGATCCAAGCAAAGCTAAATAAAATTCTTGTTTTATACTAAATTTTCTAACATCAACTGAGTAAAAACACTCAAGACATATAAATTCTTTATTTAAGTTGCTGAGTTCTTTTTCAACAGCTTGATGGGCAAATTCATATGTAAGTTCATTATGAAGATCTTGTATTTGTTTATCAACATAATCTTTATATTTAATTTTTTCTTGTGCTTTTGCTATTTTTTCTATTGTATCCTTAAGACAAAACATAGTATTTTTAAATTCAGTATGATTAGGGAACTTTATAGAAAAACTCAAAGGTGTTTTTAACATTGCAGGCTTTAATAAATAAGCTTCTTTAATCCCATAGACTGCTGAAGATACTTCTACAGTTCTATGTGAATTAGTAGTGCTATCATACTCAGTTCTATATTCAGAATCTCTAATCATTCCCCAAGTAGTTTTTATAGATATTTGCTGTAATGATGCTGTTAAATACATGATAAAATATTCAACATTTTTAATATTCCCCATCATTATATTGTAATGCTCACGATATTCATTTTGAACCATTTCGAATCTAAAAGTTTCACTTGATTTTAAGTTCGGGAACGGATATCTTATTGTGTATTCTCTACGATTATCATGAATGACCCACATTGATCCTAATGATCTTATAACCTCACATAGATTCTCATAAAGTAATTTTATAATTCTAAACATAACTCTCTGTTCTTCATATCTTATATGTGTTGTCTTGTAATTACCCAAAGTAAAATGGCATTTTATGGTATTTTCATGACCTGATAACTTTATTCCTGTAATACCATGAAAATAAGAATCCTGACAAATTATTCTTAGATTCATAATAACATCAACTATATCACAACAACTTTTGTATATTGAAGTTATGTTCTTTTGAAAATGTTTTATTAGCCATACTGGAGAGTAAGCATCGATTTGAGCTTTAAGGGAAATTTCTTTAGTTCTAAGATTGGATAAATCTTGTTCAAAAACTGGCTCAAGAGTTTTTTCTACTGCATAAGTTGAATAGTTTACAGATAAAGATGAGTAAATGTCAGGATGAGCTTCTATTAATATAAGATCTTTCAAGAAATGTGCATTTCTTCTATAAACCTGCCCCATAAACCCTGCAAAATCAGTCATTTTCCCCATACTTTCTCTTAGCCTACTCCTCAATCTATTATCTCCTACAATAACATGATATGTTTTTGCTAATGCTAAATCTTCTTCAAATGACTTAATACTATCACTCCACTTTACAACTTCTAAATACTCTTGTTCTATCCCTTCTAATTCTTTAACATTATCAGCATTTAAAGCTTTTTTTTTTTCTTCAAGCTTCTCTATATGACTTTTCATAAAAACTATTTTCTTAGATAAACATTCTTCTTTTTCTACATATTCCGCTTCGATACGAATTTTTTCGATAAACTCTGAGTCAATTTCTGTAAAAATTGGGATTTTTATATTCCCTAAAACAGGTTCATTTCCACTTTTTAATGACTCATAAGAATTTTCAAGTTCTTGAAGCTGGGTTTTTGCCTTTTGGATTTCAGAGTCGATTTTTTCTTGCCATGAAAGAAGTGTTATTTTAGCTTTGCTGATGAAGACTAAAAGATTTTTATTAAAAATTGTTAATCCTTGGAAACCTTGAGAAAATAATCTGGAGTGATAAAAAAAGTCAAGTACTAAGTAGAGGGTTTCTGATAGAGATGCTTGATTTAATTGGTTTGGAATGAATTTTTTGTTATTTTTTGGGTTCTTCGGAGTGAATACAGTTTTTTTGATATCTTCGCCAGGAGTTTGCGTTGACATTAAAATAATAATTTCTTCTCCTGTAAAAAACCTTAAAAATAATCGTAAAGTTAATGCACTATTTAAACAAAGAGGCAAAACTCAGATTTCAGTATGAGCTTATTCAAAAATTTTATTATATTTTACCTTATTGTGTATACAAAAGCAAATTTTCAAAATCACGAGACTTTGAATTAAATAGAAAATTTTAGAGCAAATCTTGTTATAGGAAAGTTTTAGGAAAAACCTTAAAAGTAAAGTTTACTAATTTAGGTTAATAATAGTAAGACTAAGATAAGTTAAGAATAAAATAACAAGTTTAAGTTGACTAGACTACACTTAAGTGATTTTTTATTACAAGTTAAATCATTCAAATTTATCCTTCAAATACTTTAGGGCACGCTTCTGATTTTCTTATCTGTCATATTATTTATATAATTTAACCAGCTTCTATGATGTCTTAAAGTTCAATTTTCTGCTAGTATCATACAAAAAGTATCTGTCAATTATTGTACATACACTTGTATCAGACCGTTGCTTATTCTAGTTAAATTTCATTAATCATCTGCCCACAAAGGCCTTTTTTCATACATTAAATATAATTATAGCCTATATTTGAAAAAATATTAATATCTGGTGTAAAATTAATTATCATACAAACAGAACATAAAATTCTAGCGAAATCACCTAGCATTTAGCTGATAATTCCATGTCAGGCACCAGCATAAAAATGTATAGTCGATTTATTCTTAAATTATCGATATTATAATGCTCATAGTTTGGTATATAATCTAAACATTTTCAATAAGATCAAACTAATTGAGAGCCTAATTAAATTATGCTTAAGCAAGTTTATTAACTAGAAAAAAATAATTACAAAATGATTTAAACAAGCAACATCAAACATAAATCTCATAGAAAATGCAATATTTACAAACTAGCAGAACATAAAAATCCTTTTTATAATTTAATTAACTTTAAAAAACTAATTTGTTCCTATACATAAAGCAATCAAAGCTAAAACTAATATCATGATAAAAAATAATCATATTCTCTAAAAAAAGTAATCTCAACATTTAATCAAATATTAAATATTATCACAAGCATATAAAAATTTAAACTTAGCATATTGAGTTTCAAGCTTAATCGAAAAACTAAATAAAAATCTTTTCTAATCAATAATAAAATAACTAATGCTTATAAAACTCACCAAGAAGCCTTGAATGAAAATCCGCATACTCCCAAGTACTTTTTTCATTATAATAATCCGAATAAAAGCTCCCTTCAGTTTTCGTAATCTTCGTTTTAGGGTGAGGCTGAAGGAAAAATGGAATAGAAGTTCTTGAGCTTCCATTATATTTATCCTCCTCAGGGCTAATAACACTATGAACAACAGTTTTTACTTTTCCTCCAGACAAAGATTGCATTGCTTCACCAAAATTGATGATAATTGTTCCTTTAACAGCTGGTGCATTAATAAATTTATCACCAATTTTAACTTGTAACCCAATAAATCCATTTTCAGCTGGGAGTTGAGTGAGTAAAGTTAAAAAATCGAAATCAGCATGGGGAAATAATCTATAATTTTGCTTAGCTTTATAACCTAAAGCAATATATTCTTGGATTTTAAGTAAATGATCACCTGCTTTTAAGTTATTCCATCCTATAACATTTTCCATTCCTGCACTTTTAATAGCGAGTTCAGCTATTGATTTAGATAATCTCAAAGACTTTTTATAATAGTTTGACCAAATTTTCTGAAATTTTATATCTGGATAAACATTATCCTTCGGTCCCCAACAATAACTAATATGAGAATCACCTTGATGCTCATCTTTTATATGAAGGATGTTTGATGATTTTTCCTGACCAAAACCATTATATCCTCTCATAATTCCTTTGTAAGGATGGACAATTTTATTCTTAATTTCTTCGGATTGATTGAAAAAGATCCTTGTAGCGTTTACTAAGTTTTCCATTTCTTTGTTTGAAATTAGATGATTTTTGATGTAGACACAGTGAGAGGTTTCAAAGGCTTGTTTAAAACCAGAAATCTGTTCATTTTGAGTCATTGATTTCAAATCGATAAGAGGAATTTCAGCAGGGATATCGCTTTCTGAGTACCATTTAAGGTCATTTATTTTTATTGGGGCTAATAAGTGATTGAAAGACTCTTTGCTTGAAAATAACCTTTTAGTAAAGGATTTAATACTTGAAGCTAAGACAGCCATGATTTTATAATAAAATTTTAAATAAGATGAAGCTATCGTAGCGTATTTCGAAGTTTCGAGAATTTTATTGTTTTATTGGGTAAAGTAAAATTTTTAAGGCTTGATTTTATTGGTTTTGAAAATACTTATGGGAGAACTGAAAAGGTGGAGGGTCATTACAGAATTTTCAGGACATATTGAAAAAAATATAATTTTTGGATTACTTTTTTGTTTTCTTTGTGGAGTTAATAGGGAATATGAAGCTTTCTCACTTTCTAATTTAATATACATAAAAATAGTGAGAGTTTTTAAATGATTTTTTTTCTAGATAATTCTTGATGATAATTTTTTTAAGTCATGAAATGCTTTATAAAAGTATGATAATTATAACTGAGCTTAGGCTATCTTCTAGCTTCAATATAAACTATGAAAAAAACAAAACATTTTTTATTAATAATGCCATTACTTAGATGGTTTTTAAATATAATTGTTTTTTAAATTATTTTTCTATCTGTTTTTAAGTTTTCAGTTTTATAATGCATGCTAGTGAATCTTAATTTCGTTTATTTTTTTTTAATTTATTATTTTGTCAATAATCTTAGCAATATTTTATTCAACCTACTTATAAAAAAAATTATAAAATAATAACCAGTATTTGTCTGGTAAGGTCTAAGTATTTATATCAGTTTTAATGTGGATAAAAAATATGTATAGATATTGATTAGTATATTGAAATAGACTATTAAAATATAACACAAATACAAAAAAAATCTTAGGATTTACTAGTATTATTACTTGAAATTGAAACAACTTTAATTGTAAATTAATCTTCATACAATTTTACTACTTGAATACTTAATTCTTATAAGGCTTTCTTTTTATGTTGCTAAACTTTGACCAGCATTCGCCCAATAAAATTTTATCGCTTGATCTATGAAGACTAATAATTTTTTTTCCTTCAATAATTTTATCGTCCTCTATAGTAAGCTTATTTTTCTCTGTAAATACATTTAAAAACTGTTTATGGTCTTGATCAACCTGCAAGCTAACAATATAATTAGCGGCTTCTACAGTAATATAGTAAAGGAAAGATCCAAAAATTTCTTTTTCTATTAAATATCCTCCAAACTTTTTTTCACTTTTCAGGCTTTCTCTATCTCCAATTGTATCACTTTGAGATCTCTGTAAATAGTGAGCCAGTTCATGCAAATAAATAACAAAAGTGGCTCCTTTACTTCCTTCATTTTCAAAAAACAGTTTTAATACAATCGAATTATTATAGAAGGTTCTTCCATAATTTTTTTCTGGTAGCTCCATCAAGACAATTTTTGGCGTTATTTTTTCAAGTATGCTTTTTAAATCAGCATTTGGATCTTGTTTGAACTTGTTTAATATACTGCTATAAGGAGGAAAGCTTGCTAATTGTACAAAATCTGTAGCCCACTCATTACTTATGATTTCGAATCTGAAATTTTTTTGAGCTTTTTCAATGATGAAATAAAACCAATTTATTTCAGTTTTTCTAAGTTTTGCAAGAATTTCTGCAATAAAATATTGTATTTGTTCTGGAAGTTCATCAATATATCGGATAAAAGAACAGAGGCTAAAATTTTCTTTTTTCCCATATTTTTTGTAATAATATACAAAAGCAGCTTTAAAACCATTGTCTTGTGAGATTTTAACTAAATTATATATCCCAAGGCAAAGAAGTTCTTGGATATTTGGAAGTGTTTGACTTGGGGTATTTCTATAGTTGCACATATATTGATTTATTAAATTCTTGTCACTTTGCATAATTGATTTTCGTATGGCTTTCAAATTTTGAGTTTCTTGATTCTCTTTTATTTTCTGTATAAGTAATCTAAAATATTTTTCATCGATTTTTGAAGCTAGGGCAAGGGCTTGATCTAAAACAATAGGTCTTAATATTGATGATATAAATTCTTTTATATTACTATATATTTCTATATTCTTGAAAAAATTGTTAAAATAATTAGCTAGCAGAGAACAAGTTGAGTCGAAGAAGTTAATGTCTTGATAGTCGTCAAAACTTTTAATCATTTTCAAGTCTTTAATAGTCATCGATTCCCATAAGCAAAAATACTTAAAATTACTTTTGAGCTTTGAAGCTTCTTCTATTATCGTATTTATTATCAAAATACAATGTGATAAGTCATGTAAAAATTGAGATTTTTCTTTAAAATCCATAATAAAATCAGAGTATTTGTTTAAGAGTGAGCGGAAATACTTTATGCTTTTAATAACTTCATTTATATGAGCCTCGAAATCAACTTCATTTTCAATAGCTTGAAATGCAAAAAAATAAACTTTCCTTAATAGAATCTCAATTTCTGACTCTACTATATCATGAGACACCAAATTAAATTTTATCAAGTTTTCCAGACACAGAATATAAGTTTTTAAATTTTGATAGCAAAACTTTTCTTTTTTTTTAATGATAATGTAAAAGATTGAAAGATAAAATCCTTCAACTGGATCAAGTAATTTATTGCAAAGGTCCTCATCGGAAATTCCAAATTCTATTTCTGAGGAATTTTCCGAAAATTCTTCAAGTTCTTGAATAGTTTTGATTCTATTTTCAAGTTGATCATTGATTCTGTCTTCATATGAGACATCTATTCTTTCTTTAATTTTATCTTTTTTTCTGGCTTTAGGTGTATTTTTGATTCTGTCTTCATGCAAATCTTTTTTTCTGTTCTCAGGTGAATATTCCATGTTGTTTTCAAGTGAATCTTTCTTTCTGTCTTCAGTTGAATCTAAAAAATTTTCTTCTAGTGATTTTTCCACTCTGTCTTTATGCGAATCTTTGAATCTAAAAAATTTTCTTCTAGTGATTTTTCCACTCTGTCTTTATGCGAATCTTTAAATGTATCTTCCATTAAAAAAATATTATAATATCTTTAAGGTTTAATCCTTATTTCTTCTTAAATATAAAAATCCCATAAACTTCATCACAAAATAACCAATTCCACAATTTATTATAAAAATGCTAATACTAAAACCACTTACATTTATATAGTTATTTTAATAAAATCAATAAATTTACCTCACCAAATCATCCCATTTTACTTTTAAACAATAACTAAAACCACTTTATTAACCCATCATAAACTTTAAAATTACAACCAAAGTATTTCCTCTTACCCCAGCATAATACACAAAATCAAATAACCCAAAATACCTTCTTCCATTATAATTCTTAAGCACAAATCCAAAGTCTTTTCTATTACCCCATTGATTTTTCATTTAGAAGGGTACCGATTTATGTTAAAATACAATTTAGCAAATCCTTAAGGCCCTCTGTTGTAAAATTCTTATACAACCTGCAAAAAAACTATTTGTTAAAAAATTATTAGAATTGCAAGGTAAAAAATGATTTGAAACACAAATCTTCGCTTATACTCTTTTATGAATTTTTATATATTAAAATACTTTATCTTTAAAGATATAATTTTTATAATGCTTGCTTAGATAAACCCATTAGTTCTATAAAAAATTGGCTTATAAAATGGCTTTGGTCCTTCACTATTTTGATGGATGGGGAAGAGCTGAGCGTACTCGATGGTTGCTTATGTCCTACAACATTGATTATACAGAAAAACTGTATGAATGGGAAGAATGGTTGAAGCTAAGATCAAGCATTGAATTTGGTCAGCTTCCTGCTCTTGAAATAGATGGACATCTAATAATTCAAAGCATAGCTATCGATAAATATATTGCCAGAAAGATTGGTATCGTTCCTACAGATACATATCAAGAGTATCTAATCGAATCACTTCTTTTATATTTCGACGATCTTTTTAGAGAATATGCTAATTTTTTAATCTACGCAAGCGATCTTCAAGGTTTTATAAAATACTACAACGAAGAACTTAAGGATTGTCTGAAATGGGTAGAAAACAGAATTGAGGCAAATGGTAATAATGGATTTGTTGTTGGTAATTCAAGAACTCTTGCAGATTTTGTAGTGGCTGAATTTATTATTGATATTTTCTTATCTGGTCCTCGTAAAGGTACTCTTAGTCCACTTATTGAAGCTGGAAACCCTAAGTTAGTTGAATTTTCAAGAAACTTTTTAGCAAGCAATATTAGTGTTGCTACAAGGGTTCAAACAAGAGCAGATAAAGATTATTAAGTTATTAAGCTTTAGGAACTTTAATTGCTTTACTAGTTTATTATACATTTTTTAATGCAAATTTTTATTTTTAGTAAATTTATGTGTATAGAATATTTAGCATTTTTTATTCTCTTTTTCTGTGTAATATTATAATTCCCAATTTACAAATTTTCTAGATCTTCTTATAAATACTGCTTTGATAATACTGAAATGTTTATGGATAAATTTATTTTATTATGCTTTATCACTTATAAAATAATTTTATATTTTTCTACTTCTAATATGATATTAGGATAACCAGGGTTTTAATTTATTGTTTTTTTCCTTGCAAACTGATGAGAAACAACAAAGGAAGCCAATATGATTATAAGACTCAATTCTTCCCAGAGTCCCGACTACCAAATTTATCTTAATTATATCATAAAAAATCTATCTAAAATTTCAATCCATTCTTAAAACACAAACATCATAACTATCAAATAAAATATAACACTTTAAAGTCAGTACTTATCTAAGCCTTGCCTCTAATTCATTATTTTATATTCCTGAGTATACTTAGCCTTTTAATTCCTTTTCTCTCATGCACATTTAGTTCATACAAATCCCCAGCAACAAATCCTTTAAAATTCATCCCACCATAAATAAGAACTTTATCATCTAAACACACCGATGCTATTCCAAATCTATGACTTGGTACTTGTTCATATAAACTAATAATTTCCCAAACTAATGTTGCCATCCTAAGCATACCAATTTCAGCAGTGATTGCCCCATCAATTTTATCATTTCTTCCTCCAAATACTATCAAGAATTTCTTAGTATAAGCTGAACAATGATCATATCTTGCAGTTGGTACTCTACCTTTAGTCTCTACAACACTCCAATGTAAAGTTACACAAGAAGCCTTTTTACAAGCATTCCTACTTGCTAAAACATACAAGTCATTCATAGCTTCACCACTTTTAGATATTCCTCCAAACATATAAACTCCATATAATTTCTTCCCATTTTTATCTGAATCATTAACAACTTGATAAATATTGAATTGAGTTTCAGTTTTCAAACTTTCTGGAAATACAGCAGTCAATGTGCATTTTTGTCTATCTGAAGGAGAATCTCCTGTAATTTGAGGTGTATCCCATAATAAGCTACTTAAATCTAAAACTTCAATACCAGAAATCAAATTTCCTTTAGAATCTAAACCACCATATATTAGCATAGATTCCCCAACTAAAACTGCTGAATGATTTCTTCTTCCTTCTGGGGATTTGCCATCAGGTTTATAACTATTCCAAGTATTAGCTAAAGTGTCATAAAAATAAACTAATTTGCTACAGTTCCTAACTTTTAATATTTCATCATATGTTTCATAACCTCCATATACAACAATAAAAGCTTTATATGATATTGATGTTTGACCTGAACGAACTCTAGGAGAATCTTGTAAGTTTTGTGGAAGTACACGTTCCCATATGTATTCTGGATAAGTGAAATAATAAAGTTCATTAAGTGCTGAAGATTTCTGACCTCCATATAAATAAATTCTTGGACCAAAGTCTAAAAGGAATGCCCAACTACGAGATTCTGGATAAGCTCCTAAAGTTGGTATAAGATTCCATTGAATAATTAATTCATCTTTCCTTAGTAAACGATTTGGTAAATCTACACAAGGAAGAGGTAATTGTTTTAATGGATCATCTTTTATATTGTCTAATAATATTTCTTCACGATGAGTAATTGGTAATGGGCTATAAAATCTTTTTGGAATTGGGGATTTAACTAGCCTTGGAGTGCTACTAAATGTTGGTACTGAAGGGTTTATGGCTAGTTTTGGTAATAATATTCGACGCTCTGTGCTTGAAGGTCTTAAATTTGAACCCCTTGGAAGAGATGACCTTTTGCTTTCCATTTATAAATTTGTGTTGGATTTAGATGAGTTGTTTGTTGTTTAGGTGATTTTGTGGGTTTTGGGGAATAGTAGAATAATTTTAGTTAAATTATGTAGAATAATATGAAGTTAAATAAGTATACTTAATGCTTATAAACAATTAAAGTTTCTTGAATAAATTGTTTTTATCACAAACATAATTTATAATTTACATCAATAATATGCAGAGTCAATCACAACATATTTTTTAAATATACAAAGCATATATCAAACTATTAAAGCTTAAAAATAATTGGTCTAGCATGCCAGTGAAGATGAGATTTTAATGTTTTTTGCTTTGTATCAATATGCCAAGAACCTTTCAATTCCTTTTCTGCAACTTTCGATAAAGCTTTTTGCATCTGAATTTTTATATGTTCAGGGGCTTCTAAGCTATGAGATTTTAAGATTACCATAGGTAAATCACATCGTTCACATCTTAAAACCACAAAGTTTTCAGTTTCTACAAACCATTCAGTTTTTTTTTCTCTAACACATAATTCACAATTCAATCTTTCCCATGACTCAAGTTGTAGCATAAATCCATCATTTGGTTTTATCTTCCGAACTTTTTTAATAGTAAAAATAGCTTCTTGAACACTTAATTTCATAGTTTTCATAAGATAAGCCGCCACAACAGTAGCACTTCGAGATCTACCAGCAGTACAAAATATCAGAGTCCTGTTATTCCCAATGAAATCAATGCATTCATTAAAATATTTCATGATATCTTCTGATTCATCATCTTCTATATCAAAAGATTTTGTAACATATCCTGGGGGAAAGTCTTTAAACCCATCTACAGATAAAAGATGAGTGATATGATTATTATTCAAGTGCCGTGGGTATAAAGAAAACCGGGAACCAATAAAAACTCCTGGAATCACTTCATTAAACCCATAATAAACCATAATAACCTTATATATAAATTATAATCTTACATATTAACTTGAAAATATCCTAAAATTCAAGCAACTACTAAGCGAAATTACTTATAAAAAAGAGGCTTTTGTCTTAAATCTTTTATATTTAAAATATTCTTTATGTATAAACATATGATTAGTCTTAAACTTATACTCCGCCAGTCTATAGCATTCTCATTGTATTTCTCATAATTTTAATCGATATTTATAATAAAAAACTATCCTTAGGCGAATATTACAATTAAAATTTTTTATCAAACTAATCAGCATTTAAATTAAAAAATAAATGCTTTAAAATAATGCCTCCNCTATTTTTTCCTAGCGTCATCTGTATACATTCTTGTAAGTTTCCCATACCTAGAAGGATCTAAATATTCTTTACCTTGAAACATTTTACAGAACTGTTCAAAGAAAAGTTTATCAAGATTTTCTAATCCATACTCAGTGAGCATTTCATCAACTTCATTACTTGTCAGTTCCCATCCAGCTCTTCTCAAAGCATTATTAAAATTATCTTTTGTAATATACCCTTGATTTTCTATATCAAAGTACTTAAAAGCTAACCAAAGACTGTCTGTATTTTCTAAATGTTTTCTATCAATAGTCATCGCTAAAAACTCTGAGTAATTCAATTTCCCAGTTGAATCCGCATCTTTTAATAAATCTAAATAAAATTTACTTTGAAGTTCTTCACCTTCCAAATTAATCCCAGCACATGAAAGTCCTTGTTCTAATTCAATAGCAGAAATAAACCCAGTATGATCTTTATCTAAGTCTCTAAAAATATTATTCAATTGTTTAATCTCATCTTGTTTCATTGTTTTAATAAGAATACTCATAGTTTCTTTAACAATTTTATTAGCATGTGTATATTGTTTTAACCTTTTCATAACTTTTCTTTCAACTTTTTGGCTTTCATGTTCGCCTCGTTTATTTAGCCAAGGATGTTCTAATGCTGCTTGGGCACTGATTCTGTTTTTTGAATCAGGGTTTAATAAAAGCTCAACGAATTCTTTAGCTTCATCTGATATCCTTTCCCATTCAGGTCCTGATGTAGAATATTTAGTTTTGAGAATTTGTTGATATATAGTCATATCACTAGTACCATCAAAAGGTGGTTTACCAGATAATAACATGAACAATATAACCCCACAGCTCCAAATATCACAACTAAGTCCGTATTTGTTTTGTAATACTTCAGGTGCTACATAATATGAACTCCCAAGTACAGTATTTTCTCCAGAACCTTCTTCAATAGACTTCTTAGCTAACCCAAAATCAATTATTTTTATATCAGAGTCCATATCTGATGTACTAAGCATAATGTTTTCTGGCTTTAAATCTCTATGAGCAATTTCTAAACTATGCAAATGAGCCACTGCGCTTAATAAAGAATGTAAGATTTTTGCAGCTTCAGCTTCTGTATATCTACCTTTAGCTATTAATTGATCAAACAATTCCCCTCCTGTACAAAGTTCCATTACTAAGTGAATGTATTGGAAATCCTCATAGACTTCGTAGAATTTTATAATGTTTGGATGGTCTACTGTCATAAGCAGACCTAATTCTCTTTCAAGAAGGTCTAATCGATATTCTATTTTGTTTTTAGGAATAGATTTTATTGCATAACCTTTAGTGTCATGCTTGTCTTTTGAAAATGCACGCTTAACAGTTCCAAAATGACCTCTTCCCATTACTCCTTGAATATCGTAAAATTCTTGAATATCTGAATAGAAAATACTATTGTATCGGATAATCCCACTAACTTCTTTACTGAATTCTAATGAGCCACCAGTTCGTTTAGGCTTTTCGTTCTTGTTATGGCTTATACATTTTCCCATTATTATAGCCATTGCATTAAGCATATTTAGAATATTTTGAAGTATGGATTTTTGTGAGATGTGTAATTATGGTTTAATAATTTTAAAGATAAAGTGTTGTTGATATTTTAGAGGATTAATAAGGTTATTAGTATGTTATGAATATTGATTAAATAGAATTTTGTTTAGAGATGTGATTATGTATTTTTTAAGATTTTATTTTGTCTTTGATGATACTAGAGTGTGTTGTTGAATTTTATCCTATGTTTAATAATAGCTTATACGCAAATTCAGTCTATATAAAAACAAAAAAAAACTAAAAACATATAGATTTTGCTTATGTTTTACAACTTGGCAACTATTTTAATAATACAATAAGTTAATATATTAATTTGATGAAATAATAAACATTTTCCAAAATAGATCATTCTGAATAAAAATTATCTATATCTTGTCCTCAAAATAAATAAGAATAAAATCATATTAGAATTAAATTAAGATAATCATTATAATATCATATTTCCCCATATGCGTATTTTCATATACATTTTCAGCTCTTTTCTAAAACACTCAAAATTCTATCAGTCCTATTGAATTAAAAATATTGCATTGATTTACTTTTATTATTTTCTTACAAAATATAATTTTATTACCTCATTATTCTTTTCAATTCAAATAACTAGTTTTTACAAATAAATAATCATCTTTGGTTTTAAAAAACAAAAAATCTGTTATTAAAGCTAAATATTCCTATATTCTCTATTATAATAGTATAAAACACATTATAACAAGCCCAACTGAAAAATATATTTTTCAAGATTGCATTTTTTCTATATTATTTTTAAGCAAGACAAAATAAATGCAGCTAAACTATCGCACTCTAACTGATGAAAATACTAAAACAAACAATCTTTTATTTGTAAATCAGCGAAGCATGTCGTATCAGCCTTTTAAACTCTCTAAAGTTATGGAAACAAGAATTCATAACAATCATGCTTTTCAAGCTTTAAGAACAACAACAGGATTAGATTTTATATATCCTGATTCCGGCTTTTACGAGAATTTCTTATCAAACATGTTTTATGATGAAGAAAAAGAAACTAAATGCAAATTTCTTATTGTTGTCGCTATGTACAATGAATCTGCTGAACATTTTTTAAATACCATGATAGGAGTGAATGAAAATCTAAACTACTTCATCAGTGCAGGTGTTTCTATAAACGAAATAGCTTGTATTATTATTGTTGATGGAATGAAGCCTTTTTTAGAAACATACAACAACCAAAAAGGATTTTTTTCACAGTTTTTCGATGAAGAAATGATAAAAGTCAGGTTCAAAGTTAAAAACTTGCTTGATTGCAAAATGACAGATCAAGAAGATCACGATGAATTTGCCCATTGTTTTATGCAAAAAATCTCTTTTGGAAGTAGCTGTTATCCTTTAAATTTCTGTTTTTGTGTAAAACAATACAACAAAAGAAAACTAAACACGCATTTATGGTTTTTTGGAGGATTTTGTGAGATGATTCAGCCAACGTATGTTATGCTATTAGATGTTGGTACTAAACCTTTATCTGGATCATTATTTTATCTTTATGAAGCTTTAGTTTGTGACAGCCAGCTAGCTGGCTGCTGTGGTGAAATTAAACCTATGGATTTTAATGTATGGAAAATTGTTATTCCTGCACAAGTTGTTGAATATAAATTCTCACATATGCTTGATAAAGCTTTAGAAAGTATTATTGGGTATATTACAGTACTTCCTGGAGCTTTTAGTGCATATCGTTGGGAGGCACTTCAAGGTTCACCTTTATGGGATGATTATTTTAAGTCTATTTGTCATCCGGAACTTATGGATGCTTTTCAATCTAATATTTATTTAGCTGAAGATAGGGTTCTGTGTTTAGCGCTTATTAGTAAAAAAGGTTTCAAGTATATTTTGAGATATGTCAAAGCTAGTGTTGCGGAAACTGATGTACCTGATAGTATATCTATTCTTATGGCTCAGAGGAGAAGGTGGATTAATGGGTCTTGGTTTGCTCTTGTTGATGCTTTAAAAAGGTTTCAGAGTATTTATGACTCATCGCATAATCCGATTAGAAAATGCATATTCACACTACAAATGCTATATTATTTTTTGAATGTGATCTATACTTGGTTTATGGTTGGGGGTTTTTGTCTAGCTCTTGTAGTTGCTGTAAGAAAAAACGACAATGGCCAAAGCTATTATCCAGGTGTAGGTGATATGATTGTATTAATTTACATAACAGTGATATTAATAATATTTATCACTTCCTTAGGGGTAAAGCCTAAAAGAGTTGAAGACTTTTACAAAATAATTTCTATCATCCTTGGAATCTATCAAATCTATACCATGTATCTAATCGCATACTTTGTAGCAAGTTTAGAATTCACACAAGATTCTAAATTGGTAGCAATAGGTATATCAGGAACAATANTAGCAAGTTTAGAATTCACACAAGATTCTAAATTGGTAGCAATAGGTATATCAGGAACAATAATATCTTTTTCTGTTATAATCATCTTAAACTGGGAAATATGGACTATCGCTAAAGGTGTGTTTCATTATATATTTCTTATTCCAACATATGTGAATATATTCCTAATATATTCTATATGTAATGTTCATGATTGTACTTGGGGAAATCGTCCAGATGCTCTAAGTTCTGATGAAAAAAACCGTCTTGAAGAATTTGAAGAGTTCCGTACACGTTGGGCTATAATCTGGGTGTTAAGTAATTCAGGATTTGCTTATGGTATGGGTGAACTTGATAAGAGAAGTGAAATTTATAGTTTTTATTTCCTCGCTGGTATATCAGGATCAGGTATAGCAATCCTCCTTCTTAGGGTTACAGGAGGATTATTATATTTTTTCATTGAATGTTGTAAGAAAAAAATTAAACTCAATCCACAACTTTTAATACCTAATAAACAGAAAAGACGAAGTATTGTTAAAATAATCCAAGCACCTAAAATACAAACTCCAACTGAATTTGAAATAAATTTACCTCAGGATATTGAAAAAAGCTGTCAAGAACTTTTAATTGTAAAAAATGAGAACTCTACGTTTATTGATCAGAATAAAAGTAATGCTAAAGTTTCGATTTCTGAAGAAGAAAAATATAATGAGCTTGTAAAAAGTGATAGAGAAAATAATGCTTTTAAAGGTCAAGGGTTGGAAAGTGATAGAGAANGAAAAAAATAAACAGGAAAAAAATGCCGTTTAGAGTTGAAAGTGAAAATTTTAGTGTTGTGCCGATGAGATCTAAAAGTGAATATTTTAGTAGAAAAGATGTTAAAGGAAATGAGTCTTTAGAATCTCAGAACTCGGATTATAATTTAGTACA